>CM059444.1:21791962-22017257 GCA_030390025.1 Squalus acanthias | reverse complement strand
GGGCGGGTGTGTGGCGGGTGTGCGTGGTGGGTGTGTGTGCGGTGTGTGTGTGCGCTTCTGCTGGTTAAGGAAAGGATTGAAGCTAAGCTGTAATGCATCATCTTAGCCAAACTGCCTGCTGACATTCACATGAAAAATCCTCACAGTATTGATTTACTGGAGGGCAATTGGTTTCGGTTGAAGATATCGCAGAGAGGAGTCAATGCCTTCAGAAGTGGCAGGAGTAAAGAATATTGGTGGGGCACAGAGAAAATTAAAAATAGACTCAAGAAAACAAAGAAAGCAGAGATTAGAAAATATTTTAAATTTGTGGATTCCCGTGGCATATCTCAAACTCAAAACCCTTAATACAAAGAGGCTATTGCTGGATCTTCGAGGAAGGGAGTGGGGTGTCAGTGAGTGGGCGGTCTGTATGTTAGCAGATATGGAAAGCAGTGCAATGGCAACAGAAGAGAAAGGCTCAGATGAAAACCTGCAGGCATAGGAACGGGTCAGTGTACATAGTCGATTCCCCTCAGTGCAGGGTAGGCCTGCCCGCGAGAAACGGTTGTGGGAATTTTAAGATGGTACTGGTTGGGATCCTTTCGGAACTTGTGTATGATTTGAACTGGCTCATGATGATATGAAGTGCATTTGGAGGGAATCGAGTGGGAAGGGGGAAGAAGCAACGTAGCTGCTGAAAGGACTTTTAAAGAAGATTGAGACAATTAAGTGCAAAGACCTTGGAGCCAATTCGGATCTTTTTCTCTGTAACGGGCATGTACAAAATACTGGTAAGCTTCTCACTGCTTGTTCAGCTCGAACCATTCTCTCTGTTCGGGAGTTGGTTTGCAGGGTTATCTGGAGTTGAGTGAAAAACAGCCCCAATGACAGGTCAAAGCCTCCAGCTTCCATATGTGAATCAGACTGGCTGGTCTGTTGTTATTTGTATCCTGGAATATCACAGACCAGCCTCGGTCAGTTTTCATATCATCAAGCTTGCCACAGAGAGTTGGGCTTAGTTGTGGACCTCCATTTACAGTCATCTTGGAGCCACTTCAACCTCAAAGAGACCAAAGGAGGAGTGTCACCAGTTGGTCATTGAACAACTGACAAGCACAGGTTTCAGAGCTCTCTATCAGGCGAGACGTAGAGAAGCTATGGTTGATGTCTCTCACAGTTCATTAAATACAGCAGTGATACCAGAAGATTGCAAAATTGTTCATGTTCACCCAATCTTTTAAAAGAAACACAATCGTGCGCAACACTCGTCTGATTGACCAACAATCTTCTTAGCAATCTCCCCAAAATAGTTTGCTTATTCTTTTGACTGCACTCGGAAAATTCCATGCCCTAGATAATACCAAATGTAATATAGACAGCTTAAAGATGAATGTAGACCAGTAAAATGGCAATTGGAGCTGCTGGAAAGTCCTGAGGATCTAAATCAACAGGGGGCTAATCAAATCACTGTTTTTTCATTGTATGTGAGATAAACATGCCTCTATTTTTGAGCTATTGGGTTGATCGTATGATGTTACAACACCGTTTTTTTTTTAAAAAAGATAAACTTTTACAAGAAGCTCATTATGCCACATTTTCCAATTGCTTGTAAAATTCTTATCTTACAAAACTATTTTATCTCTTCAGGGTGAATTCCCATCTTGCCTTGCTAATTCTGCAGTTGAAGATTTAGTCATCTCACAGCTGCTCAAGTCCCTGTGCACACACTTGAGGTGAGCCGACCATTTCCCACCTCAGCTTCTCACAAACAATTCGATTTCATACGCGTCAACATTTCAGCCCATCGGGGACAGTTTCTCTGTTCACATTTCCACTGCTGAAATATCAACCACAGCACTACAATTAGCAACAAAATGGAGCGAAATACATATGGCTCAGCCTCACTTAACCACTTAACTAATTTCCTCTCAAGCGTACTTATAGAGCCAAGAGGATGGATAGAACAATATCACTCTCATAGCTGGTCAGAAGTCAAATTTTTAGTTAAGTGACCTTATCAAAGAATATGAAACTTTGACCTGGTCCAAATAAATCAACTTTACATTCCAGGAGGCGTCATCTTGAGTATTTTGTCTTGACTTACTGCCAAGATGTAACCAAGGCAACAATTAAATAAAAATCCTTAGCTGTGTGGTTATTTTAAATAAAGCAAAAAAAGAGATTTGAGCATGTGATACTGTACAGTACTGAATTAATGAATTGAATTTATGTTTTAGACGAATATATTTATTTTCTGAAGTGCATTCGTAAATCTAATCCTCATTTCAAGGCTCTCAGGCTAATTTTTCAGTGCCTTGGCTCCCAGTGCCTTCTGGTTATAATTTCTGGTACAGTATCTGACATTTATAATTATGGGCTCCTTGTTATAATGCACAAATCTGCTCAGTTAATAAGGATGTAGCGTTTTTCTCTCTGAAAAACATACCTGTATAATCACTTAGTTGGACAAGTATGGTGAATGTTGAAATGGGAGCAATACAATCCTCACACCAGAAAAGGAAAAAAAAAATCATTAAAAAAGTTTCCTTTCACATTCATAAGGATAATAAAACATCTATGAGGGGAATGGATTATAAATAAAAATCGAAGACTGACTGGAGTCGGTGTCCTATCTGTTGAATTGTGCTGCTTGAACAAAAGTTCTCCCCTGAGTTTTTAAAAGCATAAGGCAAATGTTTTAATCCATATTCATTATGTCTGAACTGGCAGGTGCTGCCTCAAGTTACAGTGAGTGTCTGAAGACAACTCTATTTACAGAACAGGACTATCCCAAAACCCATTGAGAACGGCAGTTGCATTTTTGCTTTAAAAATAAAACATAATGGCATTTCAGTTTATTCATACAATGTTGTGGATTAAAACACACAACCATTCACTCGTGCTGGACCACGCTGCCATAAACTTAATATTTAACATCAGAGGTAAGCACATGGATAAGCATAAAAAGTGAAAAGGCTATAGAATTATAATGGAAAAGAAAATCAGGCGGTGTGCAAAACGGGCTGCCAATTCACTGTCGCAGGTTTTGCGCTATCGCCCGTTTTGAACTGCCACCCAAGACAAATTAATACCGCAATGTCCCATCTATAATCATGTGCTGAAAACAGCCCACTGTACTCTAAGGCTTTTTATGGCTTTATCTACCACACTCGCACTTTCAAGAAATTATGTATTTGATCTCCGAAATCTCTCTGTTCATCTATGCCCTTCAACAGTTTTTTCATTGAGTGTATTCTCCCATTACTTATTTTTCTGTCCATGTCTCCTGAAGCCTTTAATAGTCCTCCTGGTTATTTGCTACTTTTGTGTTATCAGCAAACTTCAGTATCGCGCTCCCTATGCTCAGGTCCAAATCATTCATATATATCAAGCACAAAAGTGGAGCCAGCACTGAACCTTTGGGTACACCACTTGAAATCCTTCTGAATCTGTTTAGTACATAGCACGCACACTAATCCAGAGAGCCACTTTCTGAGTTTATACGTGGAGACCTGAAACAACAAATGTCCACAGGAGGATAAATTACTAATAAAAATGTGCGTGTCCTCTTCCATACAGTAGATATCAAATTTTTCATATAATACAACTGAGAGAATACGGATACTGAAAGTACTCCTCCCTATACTTTAAACTTAACTCTGCGAGCCAAATTCCAAATAATAAATGGCACATTATACATAATTTTATTCACTGTGATTTCCTGTACAATCATACTTATTTGAATTGCAAAATAAGTTACTGCTTTTATTTATATCTCTTGACGCCCAAAAAACTAAAGATATATCAGCTTCTTTTCGACATTCTCACTATTTTTTTAATTTACACATTTACAGAAAATAGTGAATATTGCAGTTGAAAAAAAACCTTATTTTTTGCTTCCTATTTCTGAATTCAATTTATTTGAATTATTATTAAAGGAAATGTTCTGCTTATCAAGGTGAGAGATAGAAATGGTGCAAAAAGGAATGCTGTTCCTCTTTTTAACATACTGTTGCATGGATTAGGTGGAGGCTAAGGTTATCTCCCCCTGTAATGTGTCTCAAACCCAATCTAGGAGGAGTATCTGTATGATATTTCCAATTTTCAACACCAATTATTGTTTGTGGGCTGTCTGAGCAAAAGTACCAACCTTCTACCATTTAGTATTGAATTAAGGGGAGCTTTATCCTGTGCAATGATGCCCATGAAGATTGTTATAGCCTATGCAGAGAGGAGGTCTTCATTTCATTAATCTTAAGTAGTTTAAAACCTTGGTGCCAGAGTTGAAACATCAGTGGCCTAGAAATTCAGTATCCTCCATTTTCAAAAGTCGTGCTGCCTTCTAATTTGCATGAATGTAGTATTCAGCCCAGCGCTGAATGCACTGCTAAGTGTCTGAACGCTCAGCAGGGTGCCCAAGTTTGTGCGAGTCTAGCTCTAATTAAAGCTAGCCTGCACTACTTAAAGGCAGTCTGCACCTCTTAAAGGGGAGGTGCCTTCTGCCTGTAACAGGTGATTGAAGTGGCTGGGAAGACAGTGAGCAAAATTGTAATGATGGCACAACAGGGGAGAGAGCGGCACCTAGGTTCTCTGATGCAGCACTGGTCCAGGAGGTCAACTCCAGGAGAGAGGTCCTCTTTCTACAGGGGACCAGGAGGCCCTTCAGGCAACAGACCAAAGTGCAGTGGGAGCAGATAGCCACTGTGGTAAATGCCAGCTGTGTAGCCCCCAGGACCTGGACTCAGGAAGAAGTTTAATGACCTTACACGAGTGGTCAAGGTCTGTGAATTCATCTTCAAATGCTATATCCCACCGTCTGCACCACTAGCCTCACACAATGCTCAATGCACCACACCCCCATTACTCACCTACCAACAATCTCTACCAAACATGACTCACACCTTACATTCATAGCTTCACCTCACCCTCACACACAACACTGTTGCAAGCCTCATACCCACATCTCACAGCTTGAACACACTGTCAGCTATTCAACCATGACAGCCACATCACCCAAACACATTACACCACACTCACTGACACACTTCCCTTTCTCTTGCAGGAAAAGGTGGCACATAAACGGCGCTAGCAGAACTTAACCAGCGGGGAACAGGCTCGCCTGCATGACCTCACCCCCATGGTGGAGACGGTGCTGGCCAATCTTGGCAGGGGCATAGCTGAGCCCATGGCCAGTAGCAGGCCAGGAAATGCAGCCTGCCCAGACAGTGGCTGAACAAGAAGTGGGAGAGGAGAGTGAAGAAGAAGAAGAAACACCGTCACTCAATTTCACACTCCCAGCCATCAGCTCAGATACTGACACTCCGCATACTTTAGGAGGATAGGTTAGTCACAGGATCTGCACATGATGAAACAGCGGGCATGAGTGGCCTGCAGCCAGGGAAGGGGGAAAGGGTAGCGCAGGTACCGGCTCCCCGGAGAGCGAGGTCGCACACAAGTTCTGTTGTACAGAACTCAGATGAAGACATCAATGGGGTGGCCTACAGAAGAACACTGATGGGTATCCCCAGTGAAATGCTTGGTGCAGGCCTGCTAGAAAGCCTGAATGCAATGTCAAGGAGCATGGAGGAGTCCAGCTCCAGCCTTGCACAGGGCTTTGGGCAGAGCTTGGAGCCCATCCTTTCCAGTGTGGAAAGGCTGGGCAGATCCATGAATGCACTTGTGGACACAACCATCATGCTGCGTCTGATGGACAAAGTCTCAGCTTCTATTGCAGCACAAGCAGAAGCCACCCAACGTCTGATGCTGCAATGGAAGCTCAGCCTGAAGTCATGCAAGCTCAGCTTGCTGCCACACAAGCACAGACTGGTGCCATCATGGTTGCGTTTACCAGTATTGAAAGGGGTTTGCAGGGTGTCACAGCAGTCAGCAGATTACTAGGATTGCTGAGGCACTGCCTCGGGGAATGGCAATGGATCCGTGGAGGATGACCCTGCTGTCCTCTCTCAGGTTGACAGCATTCCTACTCCACCCACTGCCACTTCGACTGCCTATCAGCCAGCCAGCCCAGACTGCTGCCACCCTTGCCGAGGTGGTGCAGTCCGAAGCCGGGCCTATTAGGCCCAAAGCTCCTCGAGGTTGTTCTACCAAGGCCATCTGCAGTCTCCCTCACTGAAGGCCAGCAGCCCTCCACCAGCCATGCTGCAGCCACTGGGATAGCACTGCTTAGGAGCACTAGGACAGGCAAAGGCACATGGAAGACAGTCACTAAGGGAATGCATAAGGGCGATTCGTTGCTTTTTTATATACTATTGGATGGATGCTTGTATAAAGTTTGATTGGAATGTTTGCTTTCTGGTGGCTTTTATTTCAGCATTGTGGGCAAGAAGCCCTGTGATGGTCAGTAACAGAGGGATGGTAAGATATGGGACTTATGTTGAATGGGGAATTGGGGTTGCGTTCACTGGTACCGCAGGCGGATGATTCGATCCCAGATATCCTGACCAGAATGGGGGTGTCAGGGTTGCTTCCGACCTTCTGCTTCCTCTTCTTCTGCTTCCTCCTGCTCCTGAGCTGTGGCCGTATCCCTGGTGGCAAGGGCTGTGCCCTCATGATGGCCAGGTTATGGCGGATACAGCAGACCATAATGATTCAGGACACACACTCCGGTGAGTGCTGTAGGGCTCCTCCGGAGCAGTCCAGGCAGCGGAACCATTGCTTCAACAGCCCAATGGTCTGCTCTATGATGTTTCATGTGGTAGCATGGCTCTCATTGTACACATGCTGGCCACATGTGGTTGGGTTGCAGAACAGACTCAGGAGCCAGGTGGTCAAGGGATAGCCCTTATCGACCAGTAGCCACCCTCTGTTTTGTCTTGATGGCTCAAAGACCGAGGGAACAGCGGACTGACACAGAATAAAAGCATCATGACTGCTGCCACCATCATGATGTGCTGAGCATGGTTGCACACCAACTCTACATACAGCGAGTGGAAACCTTTGTGGTTGCGGAACATCTCGGCATTTAGAAGCGGCGCCTGCAAAGTCACGTGCGTCCAATTGATGGCGCCCTGCACCATTGGGAAGGCCGCTATCTTGGCAAAGCCACGTGCACGCTCTGCCTGCTTCTCTCTGATGTGGAGATGCCGGCGTTGGACTGGGGTGGACAAAAATGAGAAGTCGCACAACACCAGGTTATAGTCCAACAGATTTATTTAATTTTACAAGCTTTCGGAGCTATTCGCTCCTTCCTCAGGTAAGTTAGCAGTGAGAGAATCTCCCAGAATTCACAATTTAAACACAGACAAAATCTATTCAAATCTTTCCCTACATCAAAGACACACTAAGAGTACAGCCAAGACAATGAGATGTGTCCCAGGGGGTCCAACGTGTCAAACCACCTGCTGGCTGGTCAGAGAGAAGACAATGAAGCCCCCTCTCCTGGCATAAAGAGCTGCTGTCACCTCCCTTACGCAGCAGTGGACGGCGAACTGGGAGATGTTACTGATGTCGCCTGCTCCAGCCTGGAAAGATCCCGACACAAAGAAATTCAGCACCATGGTCACCTTCACAGCCACTGGCAGTGCTGTCCTTGCCCTGGAGAGAGGCAGCAGGTCTGGTTGCAAGAGGTGGCATAGTTCTGTGAGCACCTCCTTCGTAAATCGCAGATGCCTCAGACACTGCTCAGGCTGTGGTAAGAGAATTGCTCTCGGAAGACCCTAGACAGGCAAGGCCTCCTGCTGAGAGCCCTTCTCCCCCTTCCTCTCCTCCCTCTGCGAGCAGCTTGTCCTCTTCTTTGCTGCCTCTGCTCCATCTCCCTGTCATGCTGGCCAAGGGGATGACAACCAATGTCCCCGTTAATTTTTTTGGAGTGCGTAGCCCCTTTAAGGAGCTGCGCTGGCCCATTCAAAATACCGCGCATGCGCGGTTTTTCCCCATTGAAAAGCCGGTGAGCCGGCTGCGCAGGAAGTCCAGAGTTCTGCATAGCCGTGCAGCTTAAAGGAAACATTGGTGACAACTAGAGCACCCATGACTGGGAGCAAGTGGTCTGATCAGAATCCTTGAAGTCAGAAGGAAGGCCTTCTGCACTTGCACCACCACTCCCTGTCACCTCACCATCTTTAAACAACTCTGGAAAGCTGCAAGCACTTCCACAAACTTACACAGAGCCAGTAGAAATCAAAAAGCAATTTACCTGAAAGTTGGTGAAGATCCCTTGAAATAGCACTTGTGAGGATCCTTCCTGCTGCTGTGCGAGATTAGGAGAGGGCGTTAGCTCCAGCGATGATGATGAAAATGCCAGCGTTGCACACTGACTGACGTCACGATCTGTTTACTGACCATACTTCCAGCGCATGCTCCTAATGGCCACCCTACCGCCCTCACCAAGATGGCGTCGGGCGAGGTCCGCACCAGAATGTGCGTGCACTGCTCGGACGCCATTTTGGTCCCAATTCAGCACTCATAGCGCCCAACCAACTATGCAACCAAATTTTTAGCCTAATGTGTTTCTGCCTCACCCAACCTACCCTATATTCAATTATTTTGGCTGAACCACAATTGATTTTCCAAAACTAAAATGTACATAGAACAAATGTTTTTTTTCAGAATCATGATGACTTAGGAATTTATATTATTCAGTACAACTTTTAACTTTAATGAATGGTCCGAAAATAGTAGTTTTACCTGAAACTTTACTCCATGAAGTGTTAAAAGCACAATGTGAGGTAGGTTTAGTTCCAAGTAATCATATTTTTTTTTCCTGTAAAGCAGCTCATTATGACAGGAAGTCAATTATAAAGTCTCATTAAAATCTGTTCAAGCATTTTTAAAGTATTGAGGTACTAATTTAGTGCTCATGGATGAATGGACAAAAAAGATCACATCAATCCAGTGATATGGGGGGAGTGAACGGCAGAGGGAATTGCATAATTGTACACTATTTTTGGAATAAAGTAACAAGTCATTGTAATGCGCCACCAAAAATCCATTACATTGCTTATTTTGTTCTCTTCTCTCCAGTGGGTACCGTTCCAATCTATCCTTGTATAGCTGTGGGAGACACATGATTATATCAAAATTAAATGAACACCTCCAGGCCAACCCTCTAGCATAATTATTAGAAACATTATGGCATTGCATTGCAGATTTCAATTTGCCTTCCACAAGAAAAGAGCTTCATCAATCAGTCATTGATGTGCTGAAAATATTATGTAGACAACAACAACTAGACTCACCCAGGTATAATAAATGGAACAATACTGTCAGGCAATGCAATTTGTCTACTTCACTGGTTAAATGAACCTGGCTAACTCCTTTGCTCCTGTGGCACTCAGTGAGTTATATCCTCTTTGTCAGTCTAGAAGGGAAGATGATGTTGTTGACTGTATATTAACACAGTCTAGCCGTGGTTCTCAGTCACATGTGACCTCTGATCTGTTGAAATTGAAGCGTGGATGGCAAGTGGTGCTGTTATCTCTATGTTGTTTGGTTTACAGCCTGAACCTTGAAGAACTTTAACAGTCAAGCTATCACCTAGTTTCTTCGGTAAAATAAATCTCAGTTTAGACTGACTTCAAAGAGGAACTGTTACGGTGGTGATGTGAAAGGAATGCTGAGCACGTACCTCAGCTAATTAGTTCTCTCCTCTTCCTCCCCACCCCCCCCGTAACATCATAGTTTCAGATCTTGTCTCCACCCGCCTTCATTTGCTCATCCTCGTGGAGCACACACACTGGAATTATGTGAGGCATCACAAATTTCGACATTCTCTCGGATAGTGGTGCTGGTCATTCCCATAAACGGTCTGAGCGTCTCACATTCAGAAGCGTGCCCATACCGCCTAATATCCAATTAGGTGACTGCTTTCATCAGGGGTGTAAAAATAGAACTCCCATGTGACCTGAACTGGCTCTCTCGTCTTTTGCACATGTCTTCCTGTGTACTTCTCCAATCATTCAGCAGGTGGACAAGAAACACTTCAGCCAAATGAGACTTGATGCGAATCATTAAGCGGCTTTATTTTTACAGACGGGAAATGAACATACCGTGTAACAGTTAAAGCAAATCACACTTCCTTCATAATTCTCTCCTCGAAAAATAATAAACCACACACCCTGTCACTGTTGTTAACTGACTTTACTTGTTTTGGGCATTAACTCTCTTCCTAAACAAACTCTAGCTACCACAGCTGACCTTCTGCATCTTTGCTTCCAGCTCCAGGCCTGCACCTCACTCTCTTCTATTTAAACCTGATTGATTCATACGTTAACTCTCTTTCTCTCTCCACGGATGCTGCCTGGCCTGCTGAGTTTTTCCAGCGTTTTCTGTTGTTATTTCGGATTTCCAGCATCTGCAGTATTTTGCTATCGTGATTCATACGTATGTCTTTTTTCCCCCTTTCTCTCTGTGTTCCAGCAAATGGGAGGGCTTTGCCTTCAGCCCCTTCACTGCTCAGGGATTTATCAGTTAGCCTGTCAACCAAACTGACTGCCTCCTCTCCCAAGAGTATATTCTCAACCATAAGAGGTGTGTGGTGGTTTTGTTAGATCATCAGAAACAAGATAATAAATTGCTTAACATCTTCAGTCATTTCGGACAACAATAAGGAGAACTGGCCAATTTCCACATCAGATCCCCTTCTATCTCAGTGGCTGCAGCCTGCGGCTTTTTAAACTGTGCACATTTATTTTGTTTTAAAGCGCATAACTTCGAACATAACTCATTCCCAAATCCTCTCTGTGAAAGAAAAAAAATCAAAATGTGACATTGGGTAAAGGGTTCTCTTAGCTGTGCATCTACACAGAGACCAATATCTCAAGCCATTTTGTCAGTATCGTTTAGCAGATTTTCAGCATGCTCAGCTGAACAATCACAACCAGTCTCTGACCAGATCTTACTTCCACCAATGTGAGGAGCCAGACATGCTCTTTCAAATTTCAAAGAAACATAGAAATTTACGAGACAGGAAGAGGCCATTCGGCCCATCATGCCTTTGCCGGCCGAAAGAGCTCTCCAGCCTAATCCCACTTTCCAGCTCTTAGTCTGTAGCCCTGTAGGTTACAGCACTTCAAGTGCATATCCAAGTACTTTTTAAATGCGTTGAGGGTTTCTGCCTCTACCACCCTTTCAGGCAGTGAGTTCCAAACCCCCCACCACCCTCTGGGTAAAAAAAAGTTCTTCTCAACTCCACTCTAATCCTTCTACCAATTACTTAAGAAAAAATTACCCATCCTACAGTATCAGAGAATAAAGTGAAGCCAAAGCAGTCATTGTATACCACAGGAGCAATGGCAACATAGAGCACCAGCAGCTCCAGGGGTCATACTTTATCTACAGTAAACCCAAAAAAGATTAATTCATTTTGATGATTCTCTTCCCACTAAAGCAGATTTCTCTCTTAAATAGAATATTAGAACTTGCATAATATTTTGCCAGGGGTATCAGTCGGAGCTTTGCAGGCTTTAAATTTGATTCCATTGAATAATATCAGAGTGAGGATTTTTGTGCTTTTTACAACACATATCCAGCTGTAGAGCAAACAACATAAAATGCTGAGGTCAGGGACAGATCCATTTGCAAGTGTGCTGTGAAGATCTCTTAATAACAGCAGATGGTTTGATCATTTGCTACCCAAGTGCTGGAGTCTCACACACTGAGCACCATTGGGAATGATCATTCACGCACATTTTATTCAGGCGAAAGCAGTCTTATCAAAATTAACTTTGTCAAGTTTTGCTTTCGGAAGACAAGAATATAATTGCAAATTTCAAGCAATTACTCGTTTACTATTTTAGTAATGGGAAAAAAAATCTTTGGCACTTCTATTGTTACTCCCAAATTTATGTTAAGATGCTCAGCAGCAGTGCCCAAGTAAGTTCTTATATTGACATTAAAATCTTTCTTCAATTCACATTTTCTGTGCTGATGATAAGTGCCTTCATGTTTTGGAACACGGATCCAAGGAACTTTGATGTTGGCACAAATAAAATCAGGCGACTGGCCTTTCATCATCTTTTGTAACTGGTAGCTGTGAGTGTGATTTATTTCAGACAGCATCTCTTGCTGTCATAGACTAAAGCACAGAGTATGATTTATTAGAGGAGATAGCAGCAGTTTCATTCTACATGGGCTGGTGTTGAGTGAAAACTGAAGAAAGTAAGTGGATGGTTCAAATCAAAGTGAGCTCAATTTAAGTTCACACTGAGCAGATTATATTATTTGTATTGAAAATATTGTGCGCCTCAGTATCAACTGTGCAAGTACAGGAACGGCATGGTGATTGATTCAATGAAACTTTTTGTGGTTTGAGTCACAGGGCTTTGTAATTTAAGAGTTCCCGAGTACTTTCCCTGCAGTGCTTTGCATGAGTTCAGTCTGATGAGTTTAAGACTATTTCTGCTTCAGTTCAATCTTACGAAATAAAAAGCATTCGTGCTCACAGTTAGTTTGAAATTATACTGTGAGATATCACTCTAGAAACACTTAATGCGTTCATATTAAATTCATTCATATTAAATTCCTCTGTCAGCCATTTTAATAGAGGTGATAACCAATTTATGTTAAATGAGTTAACTCCTCTTAAAATAGCAAATAATCACATTTCAGTTCAAATATGCATGTACTGATATCACACAGCTGAATTGCAAGGCTTTTAACAATGTTGGATTCACACAGTTGAGAGTTATCCATGTTTACAGAAACATTTACAGAATAGTATTTTCTTTAAAAGACAAGAGATTATTAAAAAAATACAGACAAAGATTTAAGGGTGCATAATACTGCTTTGCGGATTGTGCTACTGTCTACTGTAATCAATTTGACATCATTTTATTCATGGAACTATCTACTACTTGAACAGTAGACATGCATTCTTGGAAAAAAAGTCAATTATTCCCACCCTTCCCCGCCTCCCCTTCTAAAAAAATCAAACAGTTACAAGGAATTGTGATGAACATTGACCCTTGGGGCCTGGCCTGTAAATGTACTGTCAGGGCTATTGACAAGATGACTTATTCATGCATTACTGCTTTACATTTGGTACTTGAAAAACACATCGACCATTGGCTTGGTTGTGTTTATGATGTAGATATGACAGTCTTTACAGCCCCGTGTCTGATTGACTGGAAAAGGATCAGCAGAGATGGTTGGAGAATGGGAGCTCCACCCCCAGAATAACCAGTGGGACCCAAAAGCTTCTTGGAAATAAGTAAGAAGTCGCACAACACCAGGTTATAGTCCAACAGCTTTATTTGAAATCACAAGCTTTTGGACTGACGAAGGAGCAGCGCTCCGAAAGCTTGTGATTTCAAATAAAGCTGTTGGACTATAACCTGGTGTTGTGCGACTTCTCACTTTTGTCCACCCCAGTCCGCATCATGGAAATAAGTAAGCAACGTATTTAAACATTGAAAAAACTTACCAAGAAAAGTATAGAAAGTTAGCATAAAGCAGAACAGTTGGAAAAAAATTAAAAGGCAGTAAATTAAAATAGAAAAGAGAGAATGGGGAAGAGAGAATAGAGGATAAAAGGGAAGAGTGAGCAATCATAAGTATTTATTCAGTAATAAGCAGTCAACACCACTGCAGTAATAAAGCTACTGCTGGCATCGGAGTAGATCTACTGCTGCAATACGAGAGGCTGTTTCATTATCACGATACATGACTGACAACATTTTAAAATAATGACCAGCCGAAGGAGGCTGGAATTGCTCAAGTTGCTGGTAGTCTAAGTCTTAAGGAGACACTGGGCCTGATATTCACGGGGAGGCTGTGTGGGAGCGTGGCAGCACAGTGAAAACCCGGCACGGCCAGGGACACGGAGGTCCTACCGAATTTAATGGCAGTACTGCATTATCATTTTTTTTCTTCCTTTTCCTGCCCAACAGCCGGGCAATTTGAGAGGCGGGCCATTCGCCGCGCATGAAAACCAGCACCAAGAGGCCGGAGCCAAGGAACCTTCAGGACGGTTCCCGGCAATCAGGGAAGGGAAGCTATAATTTGGAGCTTGGTGACGGGGCAAGGGGGAGGAAAAGAGCGCCAATCGGGAGAGGGGGAGCTACATATCGGGGCTTGTGGGCTGGGGGAGGTTGCCAATCGTGGCTTGGTGGAGGGAGGAGGGGGCGAGAGAGAGGCCGTGATTGGAAGCGGGGAGGCCGAAGGCTTCCTTGAGGGGCTGGGGGAAGCTTTTCTGCTCCTCCTGTCCTGCAAGGAGTGCTGTAAAAAGCAGTTTCCTTCTAACAGCTCCCGCCTCCATTTCATTGTCGGGTTTCCCAAGCCCTGGGAAACCCAGCCAACAACTGTTAAATTTAAATCAGGCTGCCAATTGCACTGTGGAAGCCTGATATAAATATGTTCATGAAGTGTCCCATCCGTAAAAATGGCAAAGTGTGCATTCGTGGCGGGTTAGGGACACGTTTCCACTTTTATCATTTTTAACCCTCTCCCCCCGCCCCCCCCCAACCCCACCTGTCATGGGGGGGTTAATATCGAAATCCATGTTTCAAACAAGGACAATAACTATAACCGCTCTATGTTCATGGTTAGCAAGGCCATAAAAAAGCAAACCAAGCACTAGGGTTTATTTCTAGAGGGATAGAATTGAAAAGTAGGGAAGTTATGCTAAACCTGTATCGAACCTTGGTTAGACCACACTGAGAGTACAGTGTACGGTTCTGGTCGCCATATTATAAAAAGGATATAGAGGCACTGGAGAAGGTGCAGAGAAGATTTACAAGGATGATATCAGAAATGCGAGGGTATACATATCAGGAAAGGATGAACAGGCTGGGTCTCTTTTCTCTTGAAAAAAGAAGGCTGAGGGGTCACCTAATAGAGGTCTTTAAAATTACAAAAAATTTTGATAGAGTGGATACAGAGAAAATGTTTCCACTTGTTGGGAAGAGCATAACTAGAGGCCATCAATTTCAGCTAGTCACTACGAAATCCAATAGGGAATTCAGAAGAAACTTCTTTACCCAAAGAGTGGTGAGAATGTGGAACTCGCTACCACAGGGAGTGGTTGAAGCGAATAGTATAGATGCATTTAAGGAGAGGCTAGACAAACATATGAGGGAGAAGGGAATAGAGGGTTATGCTGATAGATTTAGATGAGGAAAGACGGGAGGAGGCTCGTGTGGAGCATAAACACCGGCATGGACTGGTTGGTCTGAATGGCCTGTTTCTGTACTGTATATCCTACATGTCATAACAATGATGTGAGTGCAATCAATACAAAAATGACATCAGAGGAACTCTGGGGAGTAATCGAGTCTGACAGTGTCCAGGAATAAAATTTAAAATGAGTAGAGCGCTATTAGCCCAAACAGGTTGTAACTTCAAATGTAAGTAGAATTTAGTTCCCTCACAGACTCAGACTCAGTTTACCTCCAATCCAGCTGCTCGGAAGATATCATTATGAAGGGACATGAAACAATCAAACATGATGAAATACAAAATGGAACATGATGTTTGCTGTACTGGCAAGGGTTGAACTGTGGAGTTACGGGATGATTGCTTTTGGGAATCATTAAGTATTTATACCAAACTTTCCCTCAGGAGTTTAAATAAATGGCGCAGAGTCGACAGTTGGGCCGAGAGTTACTAGCCTGTGGAACAGTTGAGGCATGAATGAAAGAACTTGACATGAATGGCCAAATGACTTGATATTATTATTTGTGCTTTGTAATTTGTTCTCACCAAATGTTGTTTAAGAAATATCAATTCCAAAAATGAAGAGAAAGATAAAAATAAACAAAAGGATCTTCCCGATAATCCCAACTCTTGGTAATTATTTTGTTTTTTTAGTGGTGCTGCAATAAGGCACTTTTAACCTGGAACAAACTGACCTGCATGGAACAAGCAACAGCACATGGAACAATTGTCCTCAATTTTGGCACACACCATTTTAAACCAGGCCAATTCCGATCTCATTCTGAAATTAAATATGTTATTGCACAACTAAATATATTTATTATATGTATTTTTTACCTGCATTTACTCGAGTGCTCAAACATTTTACAACCCTATCATAGAGTTGCAATTGAGACACCTGTAGGCCTTATACAACCATACATTAGGGGCAATTTTAACCCTACCCACCTGGCCAAAATCCACATTTCTGAGCTGGCAGCAAAGACACCCGCCTGAAGCCAGTGGGGTCCTTCTTGAAAAAGAAAGAAAGACTTGCATTTATATAGCGCCTTTCACGACCGCCGGATGTCACAAAGCGCTTTACAGCCAATGAAGTACTTTTTGAAGTGTAGTCACTGTTGTAATGCAGGAAACGCGGCAGCCAATTTGCGCACAGCAAGCTCCCACAAACAGCAATGTGATAATGACCTGATAATCTGCTTTTTGTTATGTTGGTTGAGGGATAAATATTGGCCCGGACACCGGGGATAACTCCCCTACTCTTCTTCGAAATAGCACCATGGGATCTTTTACGTCCACCTGAGAGAGCAGACGGGGCCTCGGTTTAACGTCTCATCCGAAAGACGGCACCTCCGACAGTGCAGCACTCCCTCAGCACTGCACTGTAGTGTCAGCCTAAATTTTTGTGCTCAAGTCACTGGAGTGGGACTTGAACCCACAACCTTCTGACTCAGAGGCAAGAGTGCTACCAACTGAGCCACTGGCTTTAAATATGCAGTCCAGGATCGATTGATGATGATATCAGACCTCCGAATTAAATTTAAGTCTTTCCTGAGTGGGGAAGCAGCTGTGGTTTTTTTGTCAGGTGAAGACAGCGGGAAGTGGATGCAGAACCAGAAGAAGCATCCTCTCCCCAACAAAGCTTGCTGCCGGTGATTGTTCCTCTGCTTGCTGATTGTCGCTCCTGCCTGTTGGCCAGATGCCGCTTCCCACTCATTTCGGGCAGGCAGATGAGGCCCAGCAGTTAAAACAACGTTGGCCTCATGCTGTTGAGATTGGGGGGTTTGCCACTTGCCCTCCCCACCCACCACTCCCGATTAAAATTGGGGCTATTATTATCTCGTCACACTTGTGAGTGAGCTAGACCAACAGGTGCAGTTAAAAGAAGAAAGCCAGATGAAAACCAAAATTAAAAGGATTTGCATTGCACACTGGATTGAAACAATGGGCCTATTTAACTAAAAAACATTGCAAAAAAGGGGAAGACTGTGCACTTCACCGTGCAGTTGATCGCATCGTTGTGTATGCAAACATTTTTTGGCATGTATTGGAGAAATGGTGCTCTCTCTTTTTATAAAATGGTTACATCACAGAAGGAGGCCATTTGGCCCGTTAAGCCCGTGCTGGCTCTCTGCAAGAGCAATTCAGCTAGTCCCACTCCCCCTCCAGTTCTCTGGTAGCCATGCAATTTTTTTTCTTCAGGTACTTATCCAATTCCCTTTTGAAAGCCATGATTGAGTCTGCCTGCACCACCCTTTCAGGCAGTGCATTCCAGATCTTAACCACTCGCTGAGCAAAAAAGTTTTTTCTCATGTCGCCTTTGGTTCTTTTGCCAATCACCTTAAATCTGTATCCTCTGGTTCTTGACCCTTCTGCCAATGGGAACAGTTTCTCTCTATCTACTCTGTCTAGACCCCTCATGATTTTGAATACCTCTATCAAATCTCCTCTCAATCTTCTCTGCTCTAAGGAGAACAACCCCATCTTCTCCAGTCTAGCCACTTTACTGAAGTCCCTCATCCCTGGAATCATTCTCGTAAATCTTTTCTGCACTGTCTCTAAGGCCTTTACATCCTTCCTAAAGTTTGGTGTCTAGAATTGGACACATTACTCCAGTTGAGGCCAAACCAGTGTTTTATAAAGATTCATCATAACTTTCTTGCTTTTGTACTCTATGCCTCTATTTATGAATGATGTGGAGATGCCGGTGTTGGACTGGGGTGGACAAATGTGAGAAGTCGCACAACACCAGTCCAACAGCTTTATTTGAAATCACAAACTTTCGGAGCGCTGCTCCTTCGTCAGGTGAAGTGAAGAGCTGCATATAGGCACAGCATATATAGTCAGAGAACACTGCCAGATGATTACAGTTAATCTTTCTAACTGCCCTTTATCACACCTCGGCAGAGAGATAATCACGGCAATCAAAGGTGTGGATGGTGTCCAAACAGGTCAGTCAGGAAAACATTACATCAAAGACAATGAGGTGGGGTCACAAGGGATCAAATGTGGCAGATGCTGGTGTCTGTATGGAAAACAAAAGACTTCAGAAGCCCAGGATCCCGTATGCTTTTTTAACCACTTTCACAATCTGCGCTGCCACCTTCAACGATTTGTGCACATATACCCCCAGGTCTCTCTGTTCATGCACCCCCTTTAGGATTGTACCCTTTAGTTTATATTGCCTTTCCTCGTTCTTCCGACCAAAATGTATCACTTCGCACTTTTCTGCGTTAAATTTCATCTGCCACGTGTCCGCCCATTCCAATAGCCTGTCTGTCTTCTTGAAGTCTATCACTATCCTCCTCACTGTTCACTATACTTCCAAGTTTTGTGTCATCTGCAAATTTTGAAATTGTGCCCTGTACACCCAAGTCTAAATCATTAATATATATCAAGAAAAGCAGTGGTCCTAGTACCGGCCCCTGGGGAACACCACTGTATACCTTCCTTTAGTTCAAAAAACAACCGTTCACCACTACTCTGTTTCCTGTCACTTAGCCAATTTTGTATCCATGTTGCCACTGTCCCTTTTAGTCCATGGGCTTCAACATTGCTGGCAAGCCTATTATGTGGCACTTTATCAAACGCCTTTTGGAAATCCATATACACCACATCAACCGCATTAACCCTCTCTGTTACCTCGTCAAAAAAACTTATATAAAATAAAGCGCATAGTTACGTTTACCCTCTTATTTGACAGCAAAAATCATAGCCAAGAATTTCCTGCAGACTTACATCACTGCAAAGGCTCAACCAAGTCATAGGGGAAAAAATTTGGTTGATTAGTGCCTCCCGGGGGCGCTAACCGGGCGCTAGGAACTTAGCGCCCGAGCGCGGTGATTTTAGCGCCGCTCGCGAAATTGACTAGTCATTTTGCGGCGGTGCTAAACACTACCACCACGATCTCCTGCGCCCACAGATCGTGGCGTCAGTCAAGCGTGCAATGCCCCGGACTGGATATTGAGTCGCGCCCCCTGCCTTAGCACCTGCCACTAGGAACGACAGGTAGAGGGGAACGTTTTCAAGTCGGGAAGGGGCTGGGGGAGCGCTATTTAAAGGCGGGTGCTTCCTGCCTTTTCTTGTCGGCAACATTTTTGGTTTTAACGCTGTCCTGAGGAGTTTTGGCCCTCAGCACCACTTTTGAGGGTCCTTAGTGCCGAGCTCTTTCCCTGGGCCTATCCATTAGTGCTTCCAACACAATTGCTTTTGAGGTCTCTCCAGGCCGAGATTCAAGGCTGCAATGAGCAGGGAGTGGCTGGCCAGCAAGATGGCCCCTCCCCTTTAAGAACTGGACGGCGCCAGTGTGTCTGGCTTCCATGGTAATGGGCATTGCCTGAGCTTCGGTAGTGTTCTGAGGTAGGGCCTCGCTCCCTGACGTTTGCGCCTTAAGAGAGGTGTGTAGCGCCTGATTTAGCGCTCAAATCACCTCCAGGGGCGATAGAAGCGAATTTTGCAGTCGGAGGCGATAATTAATGCCGGGCGCTAAACTTTGCACCCGGCCGATATTAGCATCCCAAAATGGGCGATACCGAATTTTTCCCCCATAGGGTTTTACAGCACCATTTCCGGGGACTTCTGCTATTTTCCTTGCCGAAACGGTGGAGTTAAGTAACATAGTCCAACCTTCTTTAAAATTAATGGTGATTGCTAATTTGCTGTATTTAAGCCATTTAAAATTGCCGCTACCACTTAGACTGGAGAACGGTGGTGCTAGAGGGTCCCTTGGTGATCTGACAGTCTATTGCTCCAAGATCATATTCCTTTAAACATATTAGTCAAGTGAGATTCAATTACTCATTCATTTAGAAATAAACATTAAAAAGAGGTTCTGTCGCGGCTCTGAGCTAATTCAAGAAATGAATGGCCCTGATTTTGCTGCCAAAATAACAGTGAGTTTAATGGTGCTTGCTGTTATTAATGTGTATATCATCCAGCAACTTGTAACGATGAAGAGAGATCCCTTGAACTGCAAATCGTCACAAGTTGCTAGACGAGTTGCTCCGCTGTTAGCTTCGTGAAAATGGCAACTTGCCCTTAACCACCCCGTGAGTTTCAAGGAATTGCTACATTTGTGCATTAATTACCAATTAAACTTGCCACACTAAGCTAGGGCTACTAGTTAACAGCCTATGTACCATTAAAATGATGAGATTTATCTTCCTGCAATGCCACTCAACCTCTCCAGCCCAGAAAGGGGACAACTGAAACTATGGAGTCTCTTTCCGACATGTGGTAAATTGTTGTTAGAGCATTTTTAAATTTAAATTTTTTTTCTTAAATTTCCTTTGTCTCATTTTCCTCTCTCGCCTAATCCAATCTTTCTTTCCCTTTCTTTATTTCTCTTGCTGAACCTGATTTGACTCGAATTCACCCTATTTCTTCTCCATCGTTCCTCTGTTTCTTTCTCAATCCTTAAATCGCATTGGTTAAGGAGATACACTGTTGATCCTGTCGTTCATCGAGGTCCAAGATGCCCCACTGACCTCGCAATTCTAGCAACTTACAGGGCAAAATTTTTTTGAGGTAGTAATGAGCCAAACAGTTCTTGTATATTTTTTGTGTAATATGTTATAAATCAGTTGGGTACGACATGTGTTTAAAGACTCAATTTCTAATTTGAAATGGTAGTCTTTGAACAAGCATATTGGCAATGAAGCCTAGGTGAATCAAATGTGTTTGTATAAAAATGTTTCTAACATATCCAAACATTAAACTCGACCTTGCTCAAACTCAGAACTGGCACTTCTATCCAAATGAAGCTGGTTAGACCTTCATTGTAAATACCAAAATCCCCCTCTTCAATCGATAAAACAGACCAATAAAGTTGAATTGAAACAGGATATAATGGCTCAGATTTTGCGTTGGTAATGACGGGGAAACTGTTAGCATTCGCTGTCATTACCCCTCTGAAACTGACCGTAACTTCAGGATTTAGCGCATACACAGATAAACGCGGAAATCTTGAGGTTGCGGTCAGTCATTCCCTGCTCCACCACAGGTTGCACTGTGGAACTCCCCATAGCTTGCAATCAACTGAAATCTCTTGAACTGACGAAAACTTCCCCTTTTACGACAGAATATCGCTGTTAAAAACCCCCTAAAATGTTAAGCCTTGTTGAAAAAGGTATAACTGGGTTTTTAACGGCGTACTGACTGCTGAACAACTGTTCTGGCCCTGAAAAACTAATTTTATATTTGTGGAATGTCAAATTTTTCCATTAATATGATTAAGAATTACAGGTTTTTACTGTAATAATTTCTTTTTAAAGTTTGTTTATGATATTTCATCTTCTACATTAATCATATGCCGATGTCCCAATCTTTATTTTGCTCTCTGTAAAATTTATAAAAAGTAAATTAGAATCTGTGCATTTTAATTCCGGGTTTGCAGTCTGTGAGAATTCTTCAATGTGATTGACTGCTTCGCCAGCTTGATGACATCACTGTTGCTGGACGCTTAGGATCCGCTTGATTTGGCGCCAGAATCAAACAAAGGTCGAGAGAGCCACAGAGATCACTAGATCTTTATGGGCAGCTTTTTTCGAGGTCAGCAGCGAGCGCCGTCGCTTCACCGCTGACCGTAAATTCCAGGCCAGTATGATCAGCATCTGAACAAATCTATATTCTGCAGATTATCTTTTGAGCCGATAAAGTCTCCAGGTGGATTTTACAGCATAATGTTAAGCTATAAAATAATATTTTGCTTGGGTAATTTTCCTAATCCTCAAGCCATTAATTATCCCAATCAGTTTCAGATTTTACAGCTATTTGCAACTAATGAGCGGCCCTTGTTTCAGCAGACTGGTGTCCTTTTGCACCGACCTGATTATAAATGATTCAAATGAAAGTAAAGTGATATCTTAAATGTGAGAGTAAACAATGAGAATTAATTACAAAATAAGGAAAGACTAACTCAATTGATGCTAATTAACTCAGGTAAAAGTATAAAGATTTTTTAAATATGGCAATAGGAAACCTGCACGAATTGTCATAGAGTCATAGAGTCATAGATTTATACAGCACAGAAAGAGGCCCATCAGCCCATCGTGTCCGCGCCGGCCATCAAGCCCCTGTCTATTCTAATCCCATTTTCCAGCACTTGGTCCGTAGCCTTGTCTGCTATGGCGTTTCAAGTGCTCATCTAAATGCTTCTTGAATGTTGTGAGGGTTCCTGCCTCTACCACCCTTTCAGGCAGTGAGTTCCAGATTCCAACCACCCTCTGGGTGAAAAAGTTTTTCCTCAAATCCCCTCTAATCCTCCTGCCCCTTACCTTGAAACGATGCCCCCTGGTTATTGACCCCTCTACTAAGGGGAAAAGTTCCTTTCTATCTACCCTATCTATGCCCCTCATAATTTTGTACACCTCAATCAGGTCCCCCCTCAGCCTTCTCTGCTCTAAGAAAAACAACCCCAGCATGTCCAGTCTCTCTTCATAGCTGAAACGCTCCAGCCCAGGTAACATCCTGAGCTAATTGTTTAGCTCTTTTACTTTTATGGAAATGTTAAATGATCTAAAGTTAATGTTCTTCCATTCTGTGTTGGTCCCAGCACCTTGGATGCGACGACATCTATATATTTACAAAACATAGTTCGGCCAATGGGTGCGCCATCGCTGACTTGGCGCTATGCTTACTGCAGTGTATTCTAATTAGGAAACCAGGAAATAGCAACGGTGAGATCGGCACGCAAAACGGCAAAATCAACCAAATGTATGTTGCTGATCTAGTTGTTGTAAGAAATTCTGGACTAATATATTTGCTCAACACCTTGAAAAATGGTTTCGAAAAACTAGATTTGATATGATTTTAAACCATCACAATTTATGCTTTTTTTGCATCTAATACAAACAAAATAACACTTTTACCTCAACATGAATTCACATGCATCTTTCGAATGTCATTCCATGCCTGACTGATATGACACAATAGTGCATCACTTTAAAACATGCACTTGTTGCTGAAAACAGCATTTCTATACAGTTCATGCAATAGGTTGGTAAATTACACAGACATACATAGTCACCATTATATTAAAAAAAACTTAAAATAAGGGCACATTGTCCAGACGTTCCAGCTGATCTCACTTTAACTCCACACCAGGCAGACAGGATGACCTATTATTTTTAATTTTTGTTCAAGCTCGTGCGTGACATATGCTTGGAAGGTCTCAATCCAGTTCCATGGGGACACAAGCCTGTTAGACAAAACTGCCTGTAATTTGACATGGATTGGCACTAATTAGGTAACTCACTCAGAAAGCCCATTAGGACGGCTGCTGTCGAGAATGAAAATCTTACACTAATGTAGCAAGAACTGCTTTTCTGAAATTTAGGGTCTGATGGATTCGTGCAGTCAACGCTCTAACTCCTTGGAAACTTAGGGAGCCAGTGTTTGGCATTGCTGTTCGGTGCAAAAAGGAAAAATGTGTCGTTCTCCACAATTGCCATTCCTTACTCTGATATGCAGTAGCCGTCACACAGAAAATTACAAGAATAACACTAAATTAAAGGGGAATAATCGAAGAAAATTAAGAGATGATTGGGAGAGGCAAAAATAAGTTAAACAGACTGTTAAATTGGTTCTTGAAATTGTATAAAGGGTGAGAAACAGGATACTCTCAGAGACTAAATGTGTTCTCAGACAACAATAATCAGGTATAAAATACTTGCAAACAGTTTCACGTTACTATAGTTACGTAATCGTATACGAGCGTCAGAGTGTATTATATATTCTAGAACAAGACTTTGGGGCCAATTCTGCACTTCTGTTTTGTCTGAGAATACATTCAGATTCAGCGAGGTGAGCTCATTCAAATAATTTCACTGTGCTCTCAGCAGAGTTTTCACGTGCACAGGGGGAGCTACGGTTGCATGTAGGCGAGGAATAGGGAGTTCAGCAGCTCCTAAAGGACTGCTGCCCTTTGCTCGTGCAGCTCACTCTTCTGCCTGAGTCAGGAGAAAATAATCGGGTTTTGCTGAGGACCAAGTGGCAGATCTGCCGTCTTCGATAAGGAAATACAAATGATGTGATTTGAGGAGGAGCAACAGAGGAGAGCTTCAATTTCAGAAGTAGGTCGGAACCCTCCTCTCATGAGGTTATGTCGTTTTTTTAAAGAAGGCTGCCCATATCCATTGAGATAGAAGCTGAAGCTGCTGGCGCACCTGCCAACCTGCACCACCCCCATCAGTCATGAAGAGGTAGCTTTAGAGATTGTTGGGGTGGAGGCCAAAGAGGATGTGGGCAAGAGAGAGCTTGTTGGCCTTGTGCCATCCTAATAAGGCAAGAGTTTACTTCAGCTAATTGTTGCTAACACAAGGCACATCTGCCCAATAGCAACATGGCAAAATATTGGCCTTACCATTGTGCACAAAACCATTTTCTGCATACATCATACGAACACATGTTCCTTTTCTGTTCCTGTAGGAGTCTCTCAAGAAGATTGGGGAGATCTTCTACTTGGGTGTCAAACGGGTGTGATATTAGTGGTGATCCTGTGGGCCCGCCCAATGCAGCAGTTGGGAGGCCCGAGATGCTTCAGGTTTGGATCTCATGAACATTTTTCCAGTGAGCTGCAGGCACCAAATGGGCACACTGCTGCAGCTCGCCACTTTCCTGTGGTGGAAAATCAACTGGCTGCAGCAAGAAGCCAACCAGCAGTTAAGGCCTGTTTAAAGGTGGGGGATGCGGGGGTGGTAGTATGGATCCCAGGGGAGAAGGGTGAGATGGGCCGTCAGTGGACTGGAAGAGTTTTGTGGGGCTTGGAGAAACACTCGTGCTCTCCTGGTCCCACAAGAATCTTGAAACAAAAAAGCAAAGAACTCGAGCAGTTCCCTGAATGGTATGGTGGAGACAATGCACAGGTGTCGCTCTGAATCTATGCAGGCATGCAGTGGATGCAGAAAACTATAGTCCACCATGGAGAAAGTGACAAGTCCATGGCTATCTGCAGGGGAGCCCCTGAGCATAGAAGGCCAAAGTGCAGATGCAGCTTTACTTGTCAACCCTGTGACTTCCATGGTTTAACAGATTCTCACTCGAGACCTGGAGCTCCAACTTACAGGAGGCGCACACTTCCTGCCTTGAGCAGCTAAGGGATCTCCTTCAGAGAACCTCGAGGGTGGGCTTTTATTGTTTAGTGGCGGGCAAGAGTCTGTTCCCACAAAGATCACTGGTCAACTGCAAGAGACATCCAACAGCTGGGTTCGGGCAGGTAGAGGCACAGCTGAGGCAGCTGTCTTTCAGTCTGACACCCAGCTGTCTCCGTGGAGAACTGAACAAAAAGTCGCCAACAGACAGCAGCAGCAGATCAGCGTGGAAGCACTGGCAGTGAGCCACGTGGTAAAAATATAAGTGCACCTCCGCAGCCATGTCAGGAGGGTGAAGAATGGGAGGCTGGCCAGGAGGGCAGCAGTCGTTTCGGGATGACAAAGGCATGGATGAGGGTTTGAGCGGCATGAGGGCTGAGGCAGGGATGGAGGAAAGCGAAATTAGAGAGGTGGAAGTAGGCAGTCTTTGTGAAGGTAAAGGTAATCCAGTTTAGAGTCCACAAATATGAAATTATGGTCAGCACGGATGATATCTTGCTGCTTACAACTTAATGAAAATAATAGCTCAGCCTGTGGGCTTGGTTGTTGCCTTCATAATGTTCTTATAAAAACAATAAATTGGGGGGTGGGATGTGGTGGGGTGGAAGGGAATCTGCGCTAATGTTGCTAAATGCGCACTGCACAAAGTGGACTGCCTGAAGCTGTCTTTTAAATAGGTTCCCGAGGGACTAAAATATCTTGGATTGTTTTGCAGAAGGCAGTATAGAAAATAAAGGTACTCAGGGAGGAATAGGAAAAAGGGAAAAAAAGCTTCTGGGCTAGGGGTAACTAACACCAAAGAACCACATTTTAAATAACATCCACTGGTATATATTCCATCAATATATGTTACAAAGCACTGAGGGCTAAAATACACAAGGTCTGCAAATGTTACAGGCATGGTGGAAGCAGCTCCCTAACCGATGCTTAAAGGCCTCTCTCGGGGCCTTTAATAGTGGAAATCAGTCTGGCAGGTCCAACCTCCCTTGACATTCGACTTCTCCATAGTTTAACAGTCAGTTCTTCAATCCATCCATCCATCCAAGGCTCCCCGCCAAGATAATCTAGTGATGCAAATCAGCCATAAAGTGGCAATATTTAGTGGCAAAGGCAATACTAAGAGTAATCTCAATATTATATTCTTTAGCTGTAAGTGTATTAACAGCTCAGAATGACATTTTGGATCTCTGGTCAGGGGCCCTGATTATCCAACTTTGATCGCACGGGAGTTTGTGCGATCAGCGGGAGGGCACAAAGTTAAAATGGGCCAGCGGATGCCTACACCGCTGGGAGCACATCTCCAGCACTTATCTGGAAATGCAGCTGCACAATATTGTGCTGCCTGCCACTGGGATGTTCTCCCTCCTTCACCCCCTCCTGCACCCGCCTCACCACCTCGAGATACCATAATGCCCTCCTCTGTCCCATGTGCAAATGGGCCAATCAGGTTCTTATCCTTTCTTCAGGGGTCCAGGCTGCTCCCTTGCCTGGACCCCCCACAGTGGAGCCCACTTGTATCAATCTGCAGGCTGGTATGCCTCAACTCACTTGGTGTACCGACCTCCAGTAATATGCTGGGACCGACAGAGGTGGGGTCGTGGGAACTCCCAACACAGGAGGTCTCCTCCCATTGGAGTTATGGCATCAACCCCATAGGAAATTTAGGGTCAGGGTTTCATTTTCTCATTCATTTGCAGCTAGATTTCACTGCTGAAGAGATAAGAAAGGAGGTTCCCCAGATGGCTCACTGAATAAGCCCACTGCATGGTGTGGCACTGAACCATGCAGAACATTTAGGTCCCTGATTTATCCCTGGTCTAAGTTGAGTTATTTCATGTGGGGCGGTGTTACAATTGGCATCGGTGCCCCATGGCTAGACTGAAGAAAAATCAGCCAAAACTTCTGCTCCTGGTATCCAATGAGGCCTGCTGGAAAGTATGTATGTGCATGGATTTTGGATCAGGACAGAACCAGGTTGAGAGTGATGCACCCACCCACCATCTCCTCCCCCCTCACATAATCAGAGACTGGCAATACCTGTCTGAGCTCAAACACAAAGAAAGGACATACGGACAGGATATTGGAAGGCTGTGGGGAAATATTGCCAAAACTCACCAGTTTCAAGGGGACAAACTAAGGCAAACTTACATATGCAGTGTAAGGATTTATACAGATGTAATTGGAGCCAATAATTACTGAAACTAGGATAGACACAGTGTCCCTAAGACAAATACTGTGTGTTTGCTTTGCAGCAAAACTATTTTGACAGTGGGTTGAAAAGGCTCGAACAGACGGTCTGAAAATTGATGCGACTCTGACATTCAGCATGGTAACAATGGAGACCAAGGGATCCTGCCTTTGACAAGCCAAAAAGGAGGCAACTGATTGCTCACCACCCTCCCCCCATAACCAAGCCCATAATAGGACGATAGATCTCAAGACAGCGAAGCGAGAAATCTCATTGGCACTCTGCAGGGAAACAGGCAACCATGGATAATTATTTAGAACCCCCCCAGCCCCAAAACCTTTTGAAACAACCCAGGTGGCCTCACCTTGCACAGATGGCATACCACCTTCTCTTCCAAATAGCCTCTCTCTTACCTCCCCCACCTACTGTCCCCTGAATGGAATATTTTTTCCAGTCTTAGTCTTGGGAGGGAAGGCCAAAGGACGTGCATGCAAAACAATAATAGCTCTGAATGTACTGTATTTCATGTGCAATGTTTCAAATGACAAAGTTTCAGGTAAGCAAGTACTGAATGTTAGAAATGAAAGAAAACATATTTTTATGTGTAGATTGAATTATTGTAGAAGATGGCAATGTATCAATGGACAAATGTGTTTCTCTTCAGATGGCAAAGTTCAATATGTAACCAAATGTGTGTAATTTGGATTCCAACCTTTCCACTGCCTTGTGCTGAACAGCTTGGACTCTGGTAACTTCACACATGCTGTGCGAAGAGTGCTAATTCGTGTTGTTCTTTCTGTAATAAACATATCTTGACATTTTTCAAAAGCCTGTTCACACAGACGATGATTTCTTTGATATTTTAGTTCAAGCACATCAATTAAAGTTGCAACTGCAAAGTGGGAGTATGAGAAAAATCATTTTAATCGTATAATTATGAGAATGTTCCACAGCTGCTAAATTAATCACAAAATAATGATTAGAGTTTTTAACCTGGTGATTTTCACCACCTACACTCCCAATTTTTAAACAATGCATCAAATATTGATGCACGTTTTTGTTGTGTACAACATTAGTAACAGTTCAGAAAATGCTTTCCTGTGGCCTTATGAATCAGTTACATAGAATCAACCAGCAGCAAGAAAACTTGGATTCAGTTAAATATCGTGATAATACGTTATTTTTGCAACTGGTATTAATTGAAACTGCCACAGGGAAAGAAAATCACTTATAGCCTACTCCAATAAAAAAATAATTAAATGGTAACAAAAGCTACAGTGACATGAAAATTAAGCTGCATAATATAGTGTCAGTATAAATTACAGTGGCTGCACTACCTTAACTAATATACATAAATGAAGATTTTGGAAGTTAATTCATTCTCAATAATTTCACATTTTATTCTCTGTATATGAATAAGTGACAATATAATTTCCCATCTCCAAACCATGAGAAATAATTGTTCATTTTTTTAATAATCATACAATTTGAATAATGAGCTAAAACAAGTAAAATTCAACAATGCTCAGCGTAAGACAATGAAATTACAAACCCTGTGGCTTGTACTGGGAGCTGATTGCACTGTTCAAACACAACTGTCAATGGCTTGATTCACACCTGAAACACACTGGCAAATTGTTGTTTCTATTTCCACAATCTAAAATTATAATACAACACAAAGTTGAACAGGAACAAAAGCTATAAAGGGAGAAGTTTACAATTTCTACTTATCAGCCTCAATACTTGTCATTTTTTTTGGAAAATATGCTAAGAGACTTATGAAGTAACCTGTAATTATTTCGGACATCACTCAAAGCCAATTTTAATATTTATACAAACTATCCAATGACATCACCGCCACAAACTCCGTTCCCTAGCCACTGACTCCATTCCTCTCCCTAACATCTGTCTGAGGCTGAACCAGACTATTCTCAACCTTGGTGTCATATTTGACCCTGAAATGAGCTTCCGACCACATATCCGCAGCATAACAAAGACCGCCTACTTCCACATCCGTAACATCGCCCGTCTCCACTCTTGCCTCAGCTCATCCGCTGCTTAAACCCTCGTCCATGACTTTGTTACCTCTAGACTTGACTATTCCAATACACTCCTGGCTGGCCTCCCACATTCCACCCGACGTAAACTTGAGGTCATCCAAAACTCGGCTGCCCATGTCCTAACTCGCACCAAGTCCCGTTCGCCCATCACCCCTGTGCTCGCTGACCTACATTGGCTCCCGGTTAAGCAGCGCCTCAATTTCAAAATTCTCATCCTTGTTTTCAAATCCCTCCATGGCCTCGCCCCTCCCAATCTCTGTAATCTCCTTCAGCCCCACAACAACCCAAGATATCTGCTCTCCTCCAATTCTGCCCTCTTGAGCATCCCTGATTATAATTGCTCAACCTTTGGTGGCCATGCCTTCTGTTGCCTAGGCTCTAAGCTCTGGAATTCCCTCCCTAAACCTGTCCGCCTCTCTACCTCTCTTTACTCCTTTAAGACACTCCTTAAAACCTACCTCTTTGACCAAGCGTTTGGTCACCTGCCCTAATTTCTCCTTATGTGGATCGTGTTAGAAACTAGGGGTGCCTAAAAATGAATATGGCTACACGAATAATACTGTGTTTAAATGATAAGTTTTGTTTTCCTGGAAAGCTTGCATTAGAATTTGAGACAGTATTTTTAATCAGTTAGATTAGGTGAAACATAAACATTCCACACGGGGGCCCATAGGATGGCCCTGCCAGGCTAGTTATCTGTTCTTCGTAAGTTAGGGTTTTGACTTTGTTAATGTATCTTTAATTTGACCAGTGAAGGCCCAACCTATGTTTCTTCCATTATTACTAATAACCATATTATAATCTCCACAGATAGAATTTGGAGTTTGTTTCGCAGAACTGCTTGTGAAGATAATTAAAAGTTAATTAGGAAAAGACAGAGACTAAAAGGAATTTGAGGAGGCTAAGGTATCCATCTTAGAATGGGCCATTTACTAGATGAAGGTGAGACAGCGACTGGCTAATGTGCGACAGCTCTGGCTGGGGCCATGATTAAGAGGGACAGGGCCGGGCCTTGTACTTGCTGGGTTAAGGATAATAGAGTCAAAAGAGATAAAATGGATTCCAATGGAGGAACCTTCAAAATGTAAAAACAAGAAAGATAAATTGGATGAAGTAATGAGACCCTCTTTTGGGGAGGGCTTTCATCCAAGAACCAAGACTAATAACTTGAGCTGCCATTGGTTGATGAAATTTTAGAGGAACCTCTATAGGTTAAATGGTCTTGTCAATAACTTGGCCTCAGGCCCACCCCTAAAAAGAGAATAAAAGTGACACCCCAAGGGCTTGCCCACAGACGGTAGAGGGGAGAGACGAACAGAAGTTGCAAAGAGAGGTTGGGCTGGTCGAACGCTCTTTTGAGAGTGATCCCACGCTCACCATCGGAGGTTCTAGAGAGAGAGAGAAAGAGAGAGGCCGGAAGCCAGAGAACTGTTCACACATGCCAGCCATCTGTCCGATCGGGTCCGGTACCAGCTGTTTGTCACGGTCATATGTTTTTGCTGTATTACTGGTGTGTTATATTCCGTCCTAAACTCCGATTAAACACAATATACCCACCATATTAGTTTGCACTCGATCCTGTTTACCAGAGATACGTGAATCTCTACAATCGGTGTCAAATTTGTTGTCTTAAAATACTCCTGTGCAGCGCCTTGGGACGTTTTACTACGTTAAAGGCGCTATATAAATACAAGTTGTTGTTGTTATTTCAGAGGTTCTACAGAATGACTGTTCAAATCTTAGTTTTTAATATCTTTAGAACATGGTTCTGATAATAGTGGGAGACGTAAGGAATGGACAGCATAGCCTGTGGCCTTACTCTTTATTAGTTGTAGGAAGGGCCTTACTGTTATGTTTTGAGACTTTGGGCAGAATTTTCACCGGCCCATGGAGGTGGGTTTGGAGGCGTGTGGGGTGGGAAAATAGCAGATTCAGGGGTCCCGAACCCATCCCGCCTCCATGCCAGTTTCGCTGGAGGCGGGTACCCGACCTGTGCTGGGTAGTTAACAGGCAGTTTGTTGCCTAATCCCTATTTTTAGCCCTGAAGTGTGGGCTACCCGACGGCTCCAAACCACGCCGTTTTAGCAAGGCGGACCGTGGGTCTGCAGGGGTCGATATGTCCAGTGGGCAGGTGAGTGATGGGTGCATGTGTGCAGAGGTAAGTGTGTAAGGTAAGTGCTAAGTGTTGAAAAAAGTTTTACTTACCTTAACTTCCTCCTGCAGGCGTCAGCCCTTCAGGTCTTGGGAGTCAGAAATCTCACCGGCACAGAAAGCAGAATGGCTGCGGAGCTGTCAAAAACTGCAGTCTCTGCTTTCTGTGCTGGATTGATTTCTAACTGAGTCTAAGTACAGGGATTCAAGTTAGAAATCATATTGTCAGTGTTTGACAGCTTCACAGAGCTGTCAAACGCTGAAATTTCATCTGTCAAAAGCTCTTGACAGATGAAATTTCAATGGATGACATCACCTGTATCCAAGGGACCCTTGATTGGCCTGCTAAGCCCGCTGGGCGGGCTTAACAAGGTCAATCAAGGGAAAATACAGTGGGTTGGCCACAAGTCGATGGAGGCGGGACTACAACCCAAAAAGTGGGAGTCCCGCCTCCATCACGTCCCCATTGACAAAATCCAGCCCTTTGTCTTTAGTACAAGGTACAGTCAAACTTTAGAATTGTAAACGCTGAGTGCACAACTTTCGACATTCTTAAGAACAGATAGATTGCCATGGCGTCCAACGAGGATCATGGGAGCGAAGCAGTACAGCTATATTGTAGCAGGATCCACAAATACAAAGTCGAACGGTATCCTCCTCACAGCCACCACCCCCCACCACCCTCGAAAAAGCAATCTTTTTAAGTGGTGCTATTATTGTGCTGGATTTCTGGAGTCAAACAAAAGTTCAGTTTATTCTGAAGTGTGCCAAAATCTGACATCTGTTTCCGACAATAAATTGCCTGAATTATGCATTCCACATCAGCGATGATATGAACCAGATTGATCTCAAAAGGTGCACGACATACCATTGCTATTCAGACACGTACTGGGAGACTGGTGACAGACTCAGAACTGAATTATTTTCATACCAGCTGAAGCAGCTGTCCAGTATCATTCAGTCGACGTATTCGCCACTGTGCCAATTTCACAAGGGATTTTTTCAATCTTTGCATGTGCTAAAGTAAAAATTAAAGTATAGAGCTCTCCCACAGATCAACAGATAACACATTAACGGATGAGCGCCAGTCAATCTGTCTGCAGAGATCCAGATTATTTGAGTATTTCCTAAAGATGGTACGCATGTGAGAATATGTGTTATTTATGAATAAAACATGCGGTTGAATGGGCACCATCTTCAGGAAAAACTGTTTGGCAAATCTTTCTTTTGTTCGAGAAGGAAAAGAGCTGAACATTATTTTCATCACCACAAGTTTATGTCCGGAGATTTAATGATGTACTTCACCATGATTTAGGCCATTACATCAAGTGTTTGTAAACTGTTCTCAACCCAGTGATTAAGTTCTTGTCATTGTGATGATGTGATCAACAAACCACTTTCTGTGGTTGGAGCCATGGCAACAAAAAAAAATGTTCTTTTAATTCACAGTAGGTTCAATTTCTATTTATCTTTGGAGGTTGAGTGGCGCAAAGGTAGAATTCCCTGTAGTCCAGCTGCACCATATGCAATCAGTCCCACTCGTAAGTTTCTTGGCAGATACATTTCAATGGACAAGCTAATCAGTTGGGGGATGAACCTCCCAATACTGCAGAAAGATACATCATTATGATCAAACAGTAAACTACTGGTTACGCTACTGAACTAGCAACCCAGAAGTAGTCAATTCTCAACCCACCATGGCAAATTCTGAAATTAGTCCTTTGAATAATGTTGTAACTTGTGGGTGAGCACCAGTAAACAACCACGACAGCTGTCTGACTACTGTTGGCTCACTAATGTCCTTCAGGAAGGTATCTGGCATCCCTATCCAGTATGATCTACATGTGACTTGAGTCCCACACTATGTGGTTGACTCTTAATGCCCTCAGGGCAACAAGGGATGGGCAATAAACATCGCTTTGCCAGTCCCTTTGAAGGGTCATCGACCTGAAACGTTAACTCTGCTTCTCTCTCCACAGATGCTGCCTGACCTGCTGAGTATTTCCAGCATTTTCTGTTTTTATTGCTTTGCCAGTGATGCCACATCCCAAGAATAAATACAGAGGTCGAGTTAATGTCAACAGAAAAATCTTGGAATATATTCTAGCAGAAGGACCTGTCAAATGCTGAAGCCAGCAGACTTTGCGGTGGCAGTCGACTGCTTTTTGGGAATCAAAGGCATATCATATGCTGGCGTATGGCGTCTGCCTACCTACTTACTCCAATTATAAAGTATCCCCAAAATGCAAGTAAATGCATATTCTTTAGTCTCGCAATTAAATCTGTTGTACCATGTGCACAATCTGACCTGGAGAAGACTATTCATCCAGAATGCTCACCAGTATGTAATAAATGCTCATCAGTGTGCTTGGGAGTCATCCAAATCCTGTGTAATAAATGAGGGTCACATCAAAGGACAACTCTTTAGACTTTAACCAACCAACCTAATTTTGAAGGCAGTTATTAAAAAAACACATTTTATCCACAGATCAATTGAGATGAAACAATTAGGAAGCTGTTAACATCCCTTTCTAGCAGTTATTTTTAGATTCATGGCTTATTTTGACGATGCACCATTTGAAGTCACACTGCGGCACACGACTTGTGTGGAACATCCCTGCCAGAACATCAAATCGTCCACAAGAAAAAATTGTCAAAAGATCAAACACTGGAAAGAAACTTTCGAATACTTGTAGTATTTCTAATCTTTCTAAGTCTTTGATCTGTGTTTAAAAGCATCACTTTTTCTTCAGTATACTGTAATAAGAATGTCAACACTGTTGGTGCAGTTCAGCAGCATTGTATGCTTGAAATGTGGCTTTAAACAGCACCTCTGGTAAAGTTCCAGCCTGTGGAAGAATTTGGTTGGTTAAATTGAAAAGGTTTAATCATGCTCTCTCTCCTCTGTGTTCACTAGCCTCCTATCCTCCCTTAATCTCTCTCTCCATGTAAACTCCCCAATCCATATTCACGGCCACCCCCTCAACCTTGCCATCTCTCGATGCCTCGCTACTCCCATCATGTCAATCGCAGATAAGGCCATCTCTGACCACTTCCTCGTATCGCTCTCCACCCACATCCCCCTTACCCCCCCACCCGCCCCCCACCCCACCCCGCACACCCTACTTCCTTCTGTGTCCGCCTCTGGAAAAAACTCTCTCCCAACTCTCTTACAACTATACTTATGAAATCCCAACTGTCCAGCCTTTGGCCCTCCATTCACCATGACTTTTCTGCAGCTACCGATCTGCTCAACCACACCCTCACCACCACTTTTGAGGCCCTAGTCCCTATTAAGACAATTATTCTCTCTCACCCTGGCCGTTTACCTGGTACGGCCCTCACCTTCACTCCCTTAAGTCCAAGGGATGCAGACTTGAACGGTTATGGCAAACAACTGGTTTAGCCATTCACCGCCAGATCTGGCTGTTCCACATAAAGCATTATCGGGCCCTGCTCTCGTCTGCCAAAATTGCTCACTATTCCAGAATCATTCTGGAATGCAAAGATAAACCCCGGCTTCTATTCTCTACTGCTAACCGTCTTCTCAAAACCCTCTCTCCGGTCTCCTCCACCCTCACCTCCAACAACAAGTGTGAGGAGCTCATGGACTTATTTGTCTCTAAGATTGAGACCATCCGTTCAGCTGCCTCTGCCACTTCCCTTCCTTCCCCTAGCCCACTGGGCCAAACTTCCTCTAAGGTTTCCCCCTGCCATAGCTCTGAACTCACATCTTTCTCCAGTTTTTCTCCGATCTCTCCGCGCTCATTTAGTCCATGAGACCCACCTCCTGCTCCCTCGACCCTATTCCCACCAAACTGCTGACCACCCAACTTCCTTTTCTGGCTCCCATGTTAGCTGATATTGTTAACGGTTCTCTCTCCTCAGGTACTGTCCACCTCTCCCTCAAATCTGCCGTCATCACCCCTCTCCTCAAAAAACCAACCCGTGACCCCTCTGTCCTTGTAAACTACTACATCTCGAACCTTCCTTTCCTCTCCAAAGTCCTTGAATATTTTTTCACCTCCCAAATCCGTGCCAATCTTTCCCACAACTCCATGTTTGAATCCCTCCAATCAGGTTTCCAGCCCTTGCCACAGTACTGAAACGGCTCTCATCAAAGTCACAAATTACATCCTTTGTAACTGTGACAAAGGTAAATCGCTCCTTGTCCTTCTTGACTTGTCTGCAGCCTTTGACACGGTTGACCACTCCATCCTTCTCCAACACCTCTCCACCGTCGTCCAGCAGGGTGGGACTGCACTCACCTGGCTCCATTCTTAACTAATCGTAGCCAGAGAATCACCTGCAATGGCTTCTCTTCCCACTCTTGCATCGTTACCTCTGGTGTCCCACAAGGATCTATCCTTGGCCCCCTCCTATTTGTCATTTACTTGCTGCCCCTTGGCGACATCGTCCGAAAACACAGCGTCAGTTTGCACATGTACGCTCTATCTACCTCACCACCACTTCTCTCGACACCTCCACGTTTTCTAAATTGTCAGACTGCTTGTCTCACATCCAGCACTGGAAGAGCAGAAATTTTCTCCAACCGAAGCCATTGTTTTCGGTCCCCGCCACAAACTCCCTTCCCTAACCACTGACTCCATCCCTCTCCCTAACATCTGTCTGAGGCTGAACCACACTGTTCGCAACCTTGGTGTCATATTTGACCCTGAAATGAGCTTCCAACCACATATCCGCGGCATAACTAAGACCGCCTATTTCCACATTCCTAACATCGCCCATCTCCGCCCTTGCCTCAGCTCATCCGCTGCTGAAACCCTCATCCATACCTTTGTTACCTCTAGACTTGACTATTTCAATGCATTCCTGGCTGGCCTTCCACGTTCTACCCTACGTAAACTTGAGGTCATCCAAAGCTCAGCTGCCCGAGTCCTAACTCGCACCAAGTCCCGTTCACCCATCACCCCTGTGCTCGCTGACTTAAATTGGTTCCTGGTTAAGCAACGCCTCAATTTCAAAATTCTCATCCTTGTTTTCAAATCCCTCCATGGCCTCGCCCCTCCCTTACTCTTTAATCTCCTCCAGCAGCACTCCCCCACCCCCCCCCCCCCCGCTGAGATATCTGCACTCCTCTAATTCTGCCCTCTCGAGCATCCTTGATTATAATCGCTCAACCATTGGTGGACGTGCCTTCTGTTGCCTGAGCCCTGACTTCCCTCTTTAAAGCTCTCTGCCTCTCTACAACAACTTGTATTTATATAGCACCTTTAACATAGAAAAATGTCCCAAGGCGCTTCACAGGAATATAGAAGACAAAAAAATTAGCCACCAAGCCACATAAGGATAAATTAGGGCAGGTGACTAAAAGCTTGGTCAATGAGGTAGGTTTTAAGGAGTGTCTTAAAGGAGGAAAGAGAGGTAGTGAGGCAGAGAGGTTTAGGCAGGGAATTCCAGAGCTTAGGACCCAGGCAACAGAAGGCACGGCCGACCTGGGGGCCGATTCCGGTAACACAACGGCCTGAAATTGAAATCCTCTTTGCCGGCGAGCTGCCTGGGGATGCCAAGCAGGTGTCTGCAGCTCGCCGGTCTCGTCTAAATGAGGCCGGAGGCCCAATATTGGGTGTACCTTGGGCCTACCCATTCTGGTGCAGCGATAGTTCCCTGTGCCTAGTTCACGTCAGCGCAAACTAATTTCTAGGCCATTGTATCACAACCAGGAGACAGTGTAATGACAAGAATGCTTTTTATTGACATTTAACTGTAATGGCAAACTATCTCGCTCCCCTTTCACAAAGCCTGACCATACCACTGATTCATGCTGAGATTTGTAGAAATTAACTTCATTTTAGTTCTGAGAGAACTCAATTCTAACATCTTTTACATTATTTCATATGCTTAGCTCCACTCCATTTCTTTCTGATTTATTCCTGGAGCAAGGATTTCAAATACAAACTATGTCAAGTATTTTCAAATTCAGTTTTCAACTAGTAGTATGTTATCAATACAGTTTATAAATTCTGTTAAAGTGTTAATCTCATATTTCTTTGGAAATCCTAGCCATATTAACACCTGGGGGGAGAAATTCAGTATCGCCCCATTTGGGGCGCAATTTACGGCCGGGCGCAAAGATTAGCGCCTGGCGCTAATTATCGCCACCGACTGCAAACTTGACTTTTATCGTCCCTGGAGGTGATTGGAGCGCTAAATCAGGCGCTTCACACCTGTCTTAAGGCGCAAAGGCCGAGGAGCGAGGCGCTACCTCAGGGCGCTGGCGAAGCTCATGTAATGTCAGTCAGCAATGGAACACACACACAATGACACGGGCCAGTTCTTAAAGGGGATGGTTAATCTTGCTTTCCATCCACATCCTGCTCATTGCAGCCTTGAATCTCGGCCTGGAGAGACCTGCACATCAAATCTGCTGGAAAGATCAATGGAGAGTACCAGGCAAAGAGCTCAGAGTGCAGCCCCCACAGTCTCTTCTAAATCGATACAAGGAATGGCAAATCAAAATGAACCTGCAAAGTGCTGCTCAGTACCCAAAACTCCTTCACACAACGTTGAATCTCTCCAGAAGTCTCTCTCTCTCTCGCTCAGAATGCGTAGTTCAAAAATGGCACCAACAATAAAAGGCAGGAAGCGGTCACCTTTAAATAGCGCTCCCCCTTTCCCTTCATGACTGCAGAACGCTCCCCTCAACCTGTCGTTGCTAGCGTCAGGCGGTAAGGCAGGGGGCGCCACTCAATATCCGCTCCGGGGCGATACCGGGGCGTTGCGCACTCGACTGACGTCACGATCTGCCGGCGCAGGAGATCGTGGTGGTAGTGTTTAGCGCCGCCGCAAAATGTCTAGTTAATTTCGCGAGCGGCGCAAACTTTGCCGCGCCCGGGCGCTAGATGCTTTGCATCCCATTAGCGCCCTCTTAAGGCGCTAACGGGAGGTGCAACCAACTGAATTTTTCCCCCCTGGTGTCTTTTCTGCCTGGATAACAAAAACACAAAATGCAAATACTAAAGCAGGGAAAGTTTTAACCCTTTATGATTCCAGCTATCCCTTGCTTTTGTATATCATTACATCAATTCCACTCAGAACAAGCATAACTCTTAACAATAATTCCCAATACTAGCATAGGCACTTTGTAATTAATGCCTCGGCTATACAGTGTTCATGATTGAAGTCAGCTCCAATTAGTGCACTATGCCTTCAAAACTGCATCAATAAGAACCACCTAAAGCAATGTCATCTATCCCAAATGGCTGTAAAGGGTGTGCAAGGCCACCCTCAGTAGGTTATCATATTTTCAGGTTCCACTCTTGGACTTCTAGTCCAGAAGGAAAACCGCACTTCTGCAGAGGGAAGTAAATCTGAATTTAACCCATGCTTCCAGATGTACCAAGAGAGGGGAAGATCAGATAAATATGGCCCCTTCAAAACTTCCATTTTTAAATGGTGAGAAACTTTTAAATGTTGGTGTTCAGAGAGATTTCGGTGTCCTCGTGCAAGAAACACAGAAAGCTAGCTTGCAGGTACAGCAAGCAATAAGGAAGGCAAATGGCATGTTGGCCTTTATTGCAAGGGGGTTGGAGTGTAAGAGTAAGGAAGTCTTGCTACAATAGTACAGGGCCTTGGTGAGACCACACCTGGAGTACTGTGCACTGTTTTGGTCTCCTTATCTAAGGAAGGATATACTTGCCTTGGAGGCCGTGCAACGAAGATTCATTAGATTGATTCCTGGGATGAGAGGCTGTCCTATGATGAGAGATTGTGTAGAATGGGCCTATACTCTCTGGAGTTTAGAAGAATGAGAGGTGATCTCATTGAAACGTACAAGATTCTGAAGGGTAGACAGGGTAGATGCTGAGAGGTTGTTTCTCCTGGCTGGAGTGTCTAGAATTAGGGGGCATAGTCTCAGGATAAGGGGTCAGCCATTTAAGATCGAGATGATCTTCACTCAGAGGGTTGTGAATGTTTGGAATTCTCTGCCCCAGAGGGCTGTGAATGTTCAGTCTTTGAGTATATTCAAGGTTGAGATAGATAGATTTTTGGACTCTAGGGGAACCAAGGGATATGGAGATCGGGCAGGAAAGTGGAGTTGAGATCGATGATGAGCCATGATCTTATTAAATGGTGCAGCAGGCTCGAGTGGCCGTATGGCTTACTCCTGCTCCTATTTCTTATGTTCTTAATGCAGGGAATATTTTCTCTGGCAACTGTGTGTTCATGACCTCATGAACATCTATGTTCACCATTTCTAGTGAAATTGTAATATTATGGGCAACACGGTGGCATAGTGGTTAGCACTGTTGCCTCACAGCGCCAGGGACCAGGGTTCGAATCCGGCCTCGCGTGACTGTCTGTGTGGAGTTTGCACATTCTCCCCGTGTCTGCGTGGGTTTCCTCCGGGTGCTCCGGTTTCCTCCCACAGTCCAAAGATGTGCGGGTTAGGTTGATTTGGCTATGATAAATTGACCCTTAGTGTTAGGGGGGATTAAATACGTGGGGATAGGGTGGGATGTGTGTCGGTGCAGGCTCGATGGGCCAAAATGGCCTCTATCTGCACTGTGGGGATTCTGTGATTCTGTGATTCTGGCAGAATGGCTTGATGATTTTGCTAAAAATAGGTTAACATAGGAAATGCTGCCACTAAGTTTAGGAAGTTGTCAACACATATGGATCAGAATAAATCTTCCCCCATTGTTTTCTGTTGTCCCATTGACACTTGGTCTTCAATAACACCAGTCTTGAAAAGTTTCCACGTATATTTGCCCTATATAATAAGAGTTTTAGAAACTGTTTCTCCAAATTCACCTATGCTGATAATTTAACATGTTGCCCATAATTCCCCATATTATTTTGGTGTGTACTGAGCAAATCCGGCATAACACATACAGAGCCTCAAAACAATAGATTAAACACACAGTTATGATTACATTACTGTGTGAGGTGCAATGATGTAAATGCACAGAACACAAATGATTATCTCTTTCTTTTGAAAAATTAATTCTGGTCGCGCATTGGAAAATACACCAAAAAGCTGTACAGTATATGTATGTAATAATTACGAAGTTTTAAGCAACAAAGAAAGAATGAATGAAAGGCCAAAGGAATTGCTAACCAAAAACCATCTGTTGCTTTTTTCCAAAAGCAAATGTTAATTAAATATAATAAGGGTAACAGGACACTAACGCATGGAAAACTGTGCAAGATATGGATTTCTATAAATAAAGTAACACTTTCATGAGATTCTGACAAGACATCTGGTGTACACAATTTCTCCCTCTATGGACTTTGTTGCAGTTAAAAATGTTGCCAGAAGAATGAATCGCTTCCTTACCACGAAGCCTGTAAAGGACTCAATCAAAAAGTCTGATTAAGAAAGAGAGTACTAGAGCCTCGGTCTTTCTGATTAAGCACTAGAGCCGAGGAACCTCGCTCACCGCCAGCACATATCGGAAAATCGAGCGTGTGCAGAGCCATTGGACAGAAAATCAAGGGCAAAGGTGCCTGCAATTTTCCAATATGCGCTGGTGGCAGGAAAGATTCCCTGCCGGTGCATACTCCAAAAAGCACCCCCTAAATGACACATGAAAAAATAGGCAAGACTAACTTCGAAAATCATTCATTGTGGAAAAAAATACCTGGCAACTTACATGCAAACTGAAGCTTTACTTCTTTGCTCACGATTGTGCCAAACAAATTTGTTGCGAAGCACTGGTAGGTTCCATAATCTTGGGTCCGAACTGGGTTATTGATCACCAGACTGCCACCAACCAAACTATAGCGGTAATCCATACTCAGGTCAATGTCTGTGCCATTTCTTAGCCACCTGCAAGACAAAAAATGCAAGAAATATTTCAATTATGTTTGCACAGAGTCTCGGTATGTTTCATGCATGAATATAGATGAATAATGAAGTGCTCTTAATTTTAAAAATGTTTAAGCAAAGAAGGATTATTACACAAAGGTGAGGAGGAGTAAAAATACTAAATTTAAAATTCACAGATTTATGTGACTCCGATTTCATTGACGAGGTTTCAATCTTCAAACAAAGATCTGCTTTCCATTTTTGTGCTCCACACTCCAACAACCTCACTTAACATTGGGTCTTGCTTTCTAGTCGCTGATTGCCAGTTTTCAAAGTGAGCCCTGCAACTAAAATGGAAGTGAAGTGTCACTCAATTGCACATTATTTGGCACAAGTGGCTTCTTCTATTGAACAGTCCTTTTCAAGCACAAGATTGCGACAATCCAACGCACAGAAAAATCTCTCAAATTTGTTTTCCAGTCATGTTATATTCACTTTCTCTGCATAATCAACGTGGCTGCTGCCAATCCTTTGTCTTCACTTTCACTCTGAGGTACACGCAACACAAATCCTCATTGCTAGTTTGCTTTCCTCACAACTCGCTGCAAATGTCTGAATCGCAATGAGTAACTTATGTTGGTGTACGAGGTGAATTGATTCTCACTATTTTATTCTTGTAAACCACCACTCCCTTGTTTTAAACCATTTCACATACCAAGCATGAGGAATCATCCAAACAAAATCAGCTCCACCCTATCACTGAAGCCCTTTCAATTCTTAACAGGTATTCAAAAACACCATCATGTGAAACATAGCTCGACTCCTCTACTACAGGTTCCTTCCACATGCTACTCACAACGCTGCAAAGCTGCAAGTTTGCTTAACAGTTCACTGCTCACTTAGTCATTTTGCACTTGGAAACTGAGGTAGTAGACTCCAATCCATAAAGGAAGTGCAATTAAGGATGTCACATTTTAAAGTTGCTAAAATGGGTATTTTTGGAGTGCCAATAACTCCTACACTTACATAGTCAAGTTGGGAACCAGCATAGTTTTAATATTCATCCGTGCTGTTGTAAATCAAGCTGTATTTTCTGAGACAGATTTAAGATAGTGTTAGTTGGTGACCATTCCCACAGTGAAAATGCGAATTGAGCCAACGATGAGAGACGGATCCAAACAACTTAAGTAGTTACCATTTTCTGAGAGCAAAAAAGCCTTTCTACCACCTGTGCTACAAACCACACCTGGAGCAAATTCTGATACATGTTGAGATTTTTTGTATATGAGGTGGAATCTCCAATGTATGGCAACTGTTTATACCTTATCTATGCATGATGACTCATCAAAACAAAACAAGTATAGATTTGTGCAATACTTTTGCTGAACTGACAGTGTTTTTAATGAACCCGAAGCGGCAATTTACATTTGACTGAAAGACAGGATAGATTTTTTGATGTAACAACTATCTTCTACAAGAATGTGTGTATGAAAACACATGGCAAATATTTCAGAAGCCTTCTTACTTTCATTTGGAAGGCGAGAGGCACAATGCTATAGTATTCCAATCTGTCAATGATATCAGAGTGATGGACTGACATGGACATGGAAGGAGAACACTGGACATCAGGCTAGTCACTAAAGTTATTAAATAATTCTGATAATGAATTCATTCTTCTGTCTTTCTCTCATATATTTACCATGCATCATCTTGAAACAAATTAGATATATGAGTGAATACAAAAATACAGTCTGTCTTTCAATATTCACATTAAGGTGCTTCTACTTCTACAGTAATATGTGCAAAAACAATATGGGAAGAAAAACATGGGGCTGGATTTCCATTGACCCATGGAGGCAGGTTTGGAGGCGTGTGGGGGGTGAAAATTGCGAAAACTGGCGGGCGGGCACAAGTCCGCCTCCATCCCGCCTCCACGCAATTTTCATTAAATCGTGTCTGCTGGTCCCGACTCCGTCCCACCTCTAAGAGGCGGGATAGGCTGTTAAGGCCCTTAAACAAGCACTAAATTGCCTCTATAATGCCATTTTGAAAGGCCTTTGTGATTTTAACCCTTTTTCTACGTGAAGCACGCCTGTTCTGAACCATGAATGTGAAACCTGGCGGGAGCACATTTGGATAGCTGACTATGGCTGGCTGGCTGACTGACTATTGGCTGGCTGGCTGGCTGACTGACTGACTATTGGCTGGCTGGCTGGCTGGCTGACTGACTATTGGCTGGCTGGCTGACTGGATGAGGAGACGACATATCTGGGAGTGGTGGTGCAAAAATATCTGGGAGCAGACTTAGGGCTGCTGCTGCTCATTTTGCATCCAGGTCCTCTCACAGCAAAGGCCAGGCAGTCTTTGCAGACCTTCAATGCAGCAGCAATGATGACATCATCAGAGGCGACTTTCAGACTGAAAACACTAATTGGGTTATGGGTTCCCACGTGCTGGAACTCAATTGCCCAATTAGGTGAAAATCGCATCAATCTCCCACATCCAATTGCAGTCGGGTGGATAACACAAAAAGTGGATGACACGACCCCAACCCACCCCAGTATCAAAATCCAGCCCATGGTGTCTCCTTCCAACTGTAAGTTGGTGGGATATGACAATTGAAGATGCATTCACTCACCTTGACCACTTGTGTGAGGTCATTAAACTTCTTGTGGCACTGAGTCCAGGTCCTGGGGGCAACACACGTGGCACTGACGGCTTGTGCTATCTCCTCCCACTGCCTCCTTGCCCCCCTGTGAGTAGAGGGAGATGGCACAAGCCGTCAGTGCCACGTGTGTTGCCCCCAGGACCTGGATTCAGTGCCACAAGAAGTTTAATGACCTCACACAAGTGGTCAAGGTGAGTGAATGCATCTTCAATTGTCATATCTCCTCCCAACAATTAACAACACTGTACATTTGTTCTTTTTAATCATTGCCAAGAAGTGGTTGCAGAATATTGGTCGGACACATCATTCAAAGTCTCCTCCACAGGCTGATTACGGGTAGCGAAAGAGTCCAGAAATAACATTTGTAATTTTTTTTGCAAGCTTTCTTGGTATCTCAGAGACAACGGGGGTGAAACTGGATTGGGCCTGAAAACGGGCGTGGGGAGCGTGAAGCGCAATGTGCCCGCGCCCATTTAAAGTGGTGCAGGCAGCACGCAAAATTCGTGCTACCTGCTCATTCTAATGCTTGGAGCGCTGAGCTCAGCGCTAAACGTGCTGCTGGTTGGCTCCGCGCTCAATAGGAGCGGGGCATTATCGGGTGCAGTCTACTGGCCAATAACATTTTGCCTGGTCTCTCCACATTTCTTAAAGGGCAGTTACGTTGTTGCAGAAGCACCTCATTGTCACTCTGGATGGAGCCATATCTCAACAGGGAAGAGAAAGTGCATGGCGCTTTTCTGATGCAGCACTGGAGGCCTTGGTCCTGGGGGTACACAGAAGACAGATCCTTTACTCACAGGGTGGCAAGGAGGTCTGCCAGGCAAAATGCCAGAAGGCAGTGGGAGGAGATAGCACAAGCCGTCAGTGCCACGTGTGTTGCCCCCAGGACCTGGACTCAGTGCCACAAGAAGTTTAATGACCTCACACAAGTGGTCAAGGTGAGTGAATGCATTTTCAATTGTCATATCCCACCAACTGCACCACTAGCCTCACACACTGCTCAATTAACATGAGAAATAGAAGCAGGAATAGGCCACTTGGCCCCTCGAGCCTGCTCCACCATTCAATAAGATCATGGCTGATCTTGGGGTCAAAGCCACTTCCCTGCCCGCTCCCCATAACCCTTCACTCCCTTATCTTGCAAAAATCTGTCTATTTCCACCTTAAATGTATTTAATGACCCAGCCTCCACGGCTCTCTGGGGCAGAGAATTCCACAGATTTACGACCCTCTGAGAGAAGATATTCCTCCTCATCTCAGTTCTAAAAGGGCGACCCTTTATTCTGAAACTATGCCCCAAGTTCTAGATTTCCCCATGAGGGGAAACATCCTCTCTGCATCTACCTTGTCGAGCCCCCTCAGTATCTTATATGTTTCAATAAGATCACCTCTCATTCTTCTAATATCCAAAGAATATAGGCCCAGCCTGCTCAACCTTTCCTCATAAGTCAACCCCCTCATCTCTGGAATTAACCTAGTGAATCGTCTCTGAACTGCCTCCAATGCAAGTATATCATTCCTTAAATAAGGAGACCAAAACTGTACGCAGTGCTCAAGGTGTGGTCTCACCAATACCCTGTACAGTTGTAGCAGGACTTCCCTGCTTTTATACTCCAACCCCCTGCAATAAAGGCCAACATTCCATTTGCCTTTTTGATTACTTGCTGCACCTGCATGCTAACCTTTTGTGTTTCATGCACAAGGACCCCCAGGTCCCTCTGAACTGCAGCATTTTGTAATCTCTCTCCATTTAAATAATAATTTGCTTTTTTATTTTTCCTGCCAAAGCGGATAACCTTGCACTTTCCCACATTATACTCCATCTGCCAAATGTTTGCCCACTCACTTAGCCTGTCTATATCCCTTTGCAGGTTCTTTGAGTCCTCTGCACAACTTGCTTTTCCACCCATCTTTGTATCATCCACAAACTTGGCTACATTACACTTGGTCCCTTCATCCAAGTCATTAATGCAGATTGTAAATAGTTGAGGCCCCAGCACCGATCCCTGTGGCACCCCACTAGTTACCGTTTGCCAAGCAGAAAATTACCCATTTATCCCGACTCTCTGCTTTCTGTTAGTTAGCCAATTCTCTATCCATGCTAATATATTACCCCCAATTCCGGGAGCTCTTATCTTATGCAGTAACCTTTTATGTGGCACCTTATCGAATGCCTTCTGGAAATCCAAATACACCACATCCACTGGCTCACCTTTGTCCACCCTGCTCGTTACATCCTCAAAGAACTCCAGCAAATTTGTTAAACATGATTTCCCTTTCATAAAACCATGCTGACTCTGCTTGACTGCATTATGATTTTCCAAATGCCCTGCTACTGCTTCCTTAATGAAGGACTCCAGCATTTTCCCAACGACAGATGTTAGGCTAACTGGTCTATAGTTTCCTGCTTTCTGTCTCCCTCCTTTCTTAAATAGGGGTGTTACATTAGCGGTTTTCCAACCTGCTGGGACCTCTCCAGAGTCCAGGGAATTTTGGTATATTGCAACCAATGTATCCACTATCTCTGCAGCCACTTCTTTTAAGACCCTGGGATGCAGGCCATCTGGTCCAGGGGACTTGTAATCTTTTAGTCCCATTATTTTACCAAGTACTTTTTCCTTAGTAATAGTGATTGTCTTTAGTTCCCAACTCCCTGTGGCCCCTTGATTATCCATTATTGGGATGTTGTTAGTGTCTTCAACTGTGAAGACAGATACAAAATATTTGTTCAGTGTTTCTGCTATTTCCCCGTTCCACATTATTAATTCCCCAGTCTCATCCTCTAAGGGACTTTAGCTACTCTCTTTCTTTTTATGTACCTGTAGAAGCTCTTACTATCTGTTTTAATATTTCTTGCCAGTTTACTCTCATAATTTATCTTCTCTCTCTTTATTATTTTTTTAGTCATCCTTTGCGGGTTTTTAAAAATTTCCCAATCCTCTGGCCTCCCACCAATCTTGGCAGCATTGTATGCCTTTGTTTTCAATTTGATACCATCCTTTACTTCCTCAGTTAGCCACAGATGGTGCTCCCTTCTCTTAAAATCTTTCTTTCTCACTGGAATATAATTCACCGTACCCTCATCACTCACCTACCAACAATCTCTAGCAATGACAATTTATACCTCACAATCATAGATTGACCTTATACTCACACACTTACCACTACTGCAAGCTTCACACCCACAGCTCACACCTTGCACACACTGCCAGCTATTGAACCATGACAGGCACATCACCCAAACACATTGCACCACACTCACTGACACACGTCCCTTTCTCTTTCAGGCCAAGATTGCTCACAACCACCGTGAGCAGCAGCAGACAGGCGGAGCAGAAGCACATTTTCAAAACCTTACTGTGCTGGAGGAGACGGTGCTGGAGATCATTGGAGGGGCTGTCACTGAGGCCGTGACGAGCGGTGGGGTCGAAAGCATTGCTGATGACGGTACGCTCATACCGAATGCTTCTTCTCACATCCCACTTTCCCTTCATGGCACAATCTCTTCTCACTTACAAGCTGCTGATGGTGTAAGCATGCACATCTTGCTTTCCCATCTCCACTCTCCTCACCACAACCTGACCCTTGTGCCTTTCTCGTTTCAGATACCCAAGAACTGCCAGCAGCCCAGACTGCCCCCGACCGAGTAGAGGAGGAGAGTGATGGAGAAGAATAGGCACCGTCACTCGATCTGACACTCTCAGGCACCAGCTCAGAAAATGGCACTGTGCAAACTTTCGAGGGTAGTATAGAGGTGGGATCTGCACGTGGAGAGTCACCGGGCACAAGTGTGCTGCAGCCAGGCCAGGGGGAAAGGGGAGCTTGGGTGCAATCTGTAAGAATAAAAATATATATTTTGTATGTGTGATGGACTCGAGACTATTAATATAAGATGTATGTAATAAAGATAAATTGGATGTGTATGGATCTCCCCTGGGTAAGGCAACGGCGCGAAACTTAACAAAGGAAACCTGCATAGCAGGATAACCCCCCACAGCGACACCATCGAAACTCACCGTCGAAACTCAAGAGCCACGAAAAGGTGTCAACAAACAATTAACTTAAGCAAGAAATGGCACCAGCCGCTGCAGACAGACCATGTTCAAAGGAAAGCCAATCAAGAACTGCCATGAATCTAAGACCCAATCATTGGGTCTTAGCAATTTAGAGTAGAGACAATGGACTTAAAAAGATATAAAACAAGGAACCCAAAGGCTCTCTCTCTCTCTCTCTCTCTCTCTGGACGACCACACGGAAGAACAAGAAGCCCACCCTCTACAGACCAGACCAAGAAGCAAGGAAAAAGGCCGCGTGCATTGCTTGATTCAGGGAGGTACCAGTCTGTGTAAATCTAACCCATTACCTTACGTGTTGTAATCAATTAGAGTCCATAAATACCAGTAGGCTATTGTTTTGATGTGCATGAGTGTGTGTGTTTCATAAACTTGCATGAGTTTGTGTGTTTAATAAACTTATTCCAAATTGTTTCAGAAGAATTGGTCTTGCTGTCAATTTAATGCCAGTCGAAATAAAAAGCTTACATATCGCACACAGGTTCTGCTGCACAGGACTCAGATGATGACCTCGATGGGGCGGCCATCAGAAGAACGGTGATGGGCATGCACACAGAAATACTTTGTGCATTGGCAGGCCTGCCAGAGAGCCTCTTGTCAGTGTCAAGGAGCATGGATGAGTCCAGCACCAACATTGCATGGGGCTATGCGCGGAGCATGGAGCCCATGATTTCCAGGATGGAAGTGATGGACAACTCCATTAGAGCACTTGTGGACCCAACCATGATGCTGGGTGTGATGGGCGATGTTGCAGCTTCCATTGCAGCACAAGTGGAAGTGGCCCAACGTCCGAGTGCTGCACTGGAAGCTCAGACTGCTCTCATGCAGTCTCAGCTTGCTGCCACACAGCTCAGACTACTGACGCCATCGTGGCTGGGTTTACGAGTGTAGAAAGGGGCTTGTAGGGTCTCATAGCAGTCCAGTAATCTGCACTCCAACAGATGGCTAGGAATGCTGAGGCGCCACCCCAGGGGACTGGCAGTGGCTCTATGGAGCAAAAACCTTCTGTCCTCTCTTAGGATGACAGCATTCTTACTTCCACCCCTGCCACTCTCCGCCAGTGCCCTTGCTGCTGCCTGTCAGTCTGCCAGGCCAGACTGCTGCTGCCCATGCTGAGGTGTTGAAGTCTCCAGCCGCGCCTTCTAGGCCCAGAGCTGCTTGAGGTCATCCTGCAAGGACATCTGCAGTCTCCTCCATGGAAAGGCAGCAGCCTTCCACCAACCATGCTGCAGCCACTGGGGTAGCACTGCGTAGGAGCACTCGAATAGGCAAAGGAACACGAAAGACAGACACGAAGGGAATGCAAAAGGGTGATTAGTTGACTTTGTTATGTAATTTTGGATTGATTCGTTTATAAATTATGTTTGGAATGTCTGTTTTGTGGTAGCTCTCATTTCAGCTTTGTGCCCAAGAGGATGCTGTGATGATCCGTGACAGAAGGATGGTAAGGTGGGGAAGAGGTGAGCAATGGGGATCTGGGGTTTCATTCAGGGGAACCGGATTCTTATGAGGCACTCACGGACAGCCGATACAGAATGGGGATATGCTGCCTGCCTCTTCCCTTCCTCCTCCTCCTCCTCTTCCTCCTCCCCTTCCTCCTGGGGTGGTCGCGGAACCCGTGGTGGCAAGGGCTGCGCCCTCATGATGGCCAAGTTGTGGAGCATGCAGCAGGCCACCACAAAATGGGACAGCCACTCCAGCATGTACTGGAGGGCTCCTCCCAAGCGGTCAAGGCAGCGGAACCAATGCTTTAGCACCCTGATGGTCTGCTCGATGAGGCTCCCCGTGGCAGCATGGCTCTCATTATATGATTGCTGGCCACGAGTGGTGGGGTTGCGGAGGGGAAGTCATCAGCCAGCTGTAGAGCGGATGACCCTTGACTCCGAGCAGCCACCCTCGAGTTCAGCGCGGTGTCTGGAAGATTGCTGGCACACTGGACTGGAGCAGGATGAAGGCATCATGACTGCCGCCACGATACCGGGCATTCACCATCATGATGTGCTGGGCATGTTTGCACACCAACTGCATTTTAAGTGAGTGGTAGCCTTTGTAGTTGCGGTACATCTCAGGATTGATCATGTGTTGTCCACAAAGCCACGCGTGTGCAGTCGACGGCACCCTGCACCATGGGGAAACTCAAAATCCTGGCAAAGCCACATGCGCGCTCCTCCTGCTCCTCTCTGTTGAGAGAGAAGACAATGAAATCCCTTGTCCTGGAGTACAGAGCTTCTGTGACCTCCCGGATGCAGGGATGGACAGCGAACTGGAAGAGGTTAGCTATGTCTCCTGCTCCAGACTGGAAGGATTCGGTGGTGAAAAAATTGAAAGCCATGGTGACCTTGAGGGCCACTGGCAGCGCCATTGTCACCCTGCTCTGAGGCTGCAGATCTGGTTCCAGGAGGTGACAGAATTCTGTGACCACCTACTTGGTGAAGCAGAGCCTCCAAATACACTGCTCCTGGCTTAAGTGCAGGTAGGAGAAGTTCTCTTGGAAGACCCTAGGTGCTGAAACTGGCCTTAACAGCCTGCACTAAGGTGCCAAATTTCACAGTCAACAATTGGTATCACCTTCACTGATTTTTGAAAATCACTCTTCAGGATGTGCGAGTAACTGGCAAGGCCGGCATTTATTACCCATCCCTAGTTTCCTTTGAGAAAGTGGTGGTGAGCTTTCTTCTTGAACCGCTGCAGTCTGTGTGTTGAAGGTACTCCCACTGTACTGTTATGTGGGGACTTCCAGGATATCAACCAAGCGACAATGAAGTAACAGCGAGATATGTCCAAGTGAGGATGGTGTGTGACTTCAAGGGGAACTAGGAGGGGATGGTGTTCCCAAGCACTTGCTGCCTTTGTCCTTTTAGGTGGTGGAGGTCTCAGGCTTGGGAGCTATTGCGGAAGAAGCCTTGGTGACTTGCTACAGTGCTTTCTGTAGATAGTACACACTCAGCCAAGGTATGCCATTGGTGGAGGGAGTGGATGTTGAAGCTAGTGGATAGGGTACTGATCAAGCTGACTTCTTTGCCCTGAAGGATGTTGAGCTTCTTGAGTGTTGTTGCAGCTGCACCCAGTCAGTCAAGTGGAAAAGATTCCATCAGGCTCCTGGTTTCTGCCATGTAGGTGCTGGAGAGGCCTTGGGGACTCAGTTGAGTCACTTATGACAGAATACCCAGCCTCTGACCTGCTCTAGTAGCCATGGCATTTATGTGGCTAGTCCAGTTGAGTTTCTGGTCAATGGTGATCCCCAGGATGTTGATGGTGGGGGATTCAGCAATGGTAATGCCATTGAAAGTCATGGGGAGAGGGTTCGACTCTCTAGAGTTGGAGATGATCATGGCTTAGCACTTTTGTGGGGCAAATGTTACTTGCCACTTATCAGGTCAAGCCTGGATGTTATCTCCTTGATGTCATGCTAGGTCAAATGTTGCCTTGATTTCAACAGCAGTCAATCACACCTCAACTCTGGAATTCAGCTCTTGTGTCCTGTTTGGACCAAGGCTGTAATGGGGTTGATAAAGATTGAAGAGCACTTCAATGCACAAACAAGAAGCATCATGAGCATATCGGTGGTAAAATACATCAAAACTTGGAAGATCTTGGTGATTGTTCATATAATTTTGCATTGTGCACATTTAAACTTGGGTTTGGACTTGCAGCTTTGCTGTTTCATCTGAGCTACATGATGTGGCAGCTTGTCCAGCTCATTTGTGATGAATCTGCTGCTGCCATACCACTAAAGATGCTCATGCAGAGTTCTTCCAGCACATCATAATATTAGATGCTTTCTGGGGTGTAGCCTGAAGGGGGAAAATTATGAGACCATTTTATGATACTGGTTGTTTGGATTACAAGATCTTTAAATTGGCCCCTTTTCCTGCACTTGAAAGTAACCCTAGGAATGGTAGTGCCACAGAGCAGCATGTTGGTTCATTCTTACACAATGGTGCAGAGTGGAATGGACATAATTGTATTTGAAGTCATGTGACATCAAGGTGAGGCACCAAGTGAAGCCCAGGTACAATCCATATGTTTGAAAAAAAAATGAATACACTTTCCTCTTCAAAGTCCTTTAACTTGTTGTCGCCTCCCAAATGGTGCTCATCTTTCTTGCAACTCCATGTTTGAATCTCTCCAATGAGGTTCCACCCCAGCCAAAGCACTGAAATGGCCCCAATCCAAGTCATAAATGACATCTTGTGACTATGGTGCATTATTCCTCCTTGTTTCTCTGTAACCTTTGACATGGTCGAGCACACTATCCTTTTCCAACGCGTCTTCGCTTGATTCGACTGTTGCCTATCCAATTATAGCCAGAGTATCTCCAGCAGTGGCTTCTGTTCCTGCCCCCACACCATTAGCTCTGGAGTCCTCCAAGAATCTACCCTTGGCCCCTTCCTCTTCCTCATTTACATTCTGCCCCTCAGAAACAATATCAACAACATCTGGCTCTACCTCTACACCACCTCTGTGTTGTTTGACTGTTTATCCAACATCCAGTCTTGGAGGAGCTGCAATTACAGCCAGCGAACATTGGTAAGACTGAAGCCATCATCTTTGTCCCCTTCCACAAACTCCATACGCTTGCCACCAATTTCATCCCCATCAGTGGCCACTCTCTCAAGCTGATTCATATTGTTCAGAACCTTACCATCCTATTCGATGCCGAGCTGAGGTTCTGACCCCATATCCTCTCTGTTACAAAGACCACCTATTTCAACCACTGTAACATCACCTGCCTCAGCTCTGGCCTGAGCCCATCTGCTGCTGAAACCCTCATCAATGCCTTTGTCAAATCTAGACTCAACTATTCCAACGCTCTCCTGGGTGGATTCTCATCCTTCACCCTCCATAAACTTCACGTTATCCCAAAATCTGTTGTCTGTATCCCGTGCCGCACCAAGTCCCGCTTGCCCATCACCCCTGTCCTCGTTGAACGACATTGGCTCTTGGTACCCACATTGCCTCAAATGTAGATTCCCTCATGGCCTTGCACCGCCACCACTCCCGCCCGCAACCAATCTCTGGCTTCTTTTGCAACTCACCTTCTCTTCATCTCACCATTGGTGGCCGTGCCTTCAGTCACCTAGGCACAACACTCTGGACTCCCCATCTAAACCCCTCAATCTCTCCACCTCCCTCCCCTCCTTTAGGACCCTCCTTAAAACCCACCCCTTAGAGAAACTTTTGGTTATCCATACACCTTGCAATGTTTTTGCTCTATTAAAGGCACAATGTAAGTTCAAGTTCTTGTTCTTGTTGTCAATGCAGAGTAGAAGGATTTTCATGAGGTGTTTATTGTGGTTTCTCACACAAGGCTTGCTGGAAAAATTCAGATGTATGTTATAGGAACAATTGTACCAGCATCGATCGAAAGTTGGTTAATGGACAGGAAACAAAGAGTTAGGTTAAGTGGACTGGAAAAGGATTGGAAGTGGTGTAGTCCAGGAGTCAGTGCTTATTCTGAGCAGAAATAGATGATTTGGACTTGGGTATGAGTCTCACGATTTGCTGGTGCCACAAATGTAGGAGGTTAAGTCAACAATAAGGAAGATTGTAAAAGACCTCAAGACAGACAGGTTAGCAGAATGGGCAAACAGGTGGAAGATGCAATTTAACGTGATAAGCATGAGATAATACATTTTAGGAAGATAAACAAGGAATAGGAGTATTTAATCAATGGAAAGATATTGAAGGGTGTGCATGAACAGAGAAACTGTGATATGTAGGGGTTCAAATATATAATGTTCTTTCTATAATGTGGTGCCCAAACCTGCACACAGCACTCGAAGTGTGGCCTAACCAATGTTTTGGACAGATTTACTATTAGCCCTTAACTCTTTTACTGCATGCCCCTAGTTATAAAACCCAAAATACTGTTGGCCTTTTTATGGCTTTCTTTACTTCCAGGGAATTATGTGTTTGAACCTCTAAAGGCATAGAGTTTGCAGTGCAGTTTCACTAGGATAATGATAGGTATGGGAAACTACAGTTATGAGGAGACACTTGAGATACTGTGATTATTTCTACTGGAACAGTCAAGGTTAAGAGGATATTTACAGAGGATTTTAAAATTATGAAGTTTTTTGAGATACTAAAAAGGGAAAGACTATTTCCTTTAGTTGGGAAGTCATCTTTTGAGGGAAATAGGATAAATATTAGCAGAGGAACATACAGGGCTATGAGGAGACAGCCAGACATTGAGATCAGTTTTCAAATTGCTCAAGCAAAAATCCAGTAGAGGCATAATGGCCTTATTCCGTCCTGTAAACTTCTTTCATTCTATGATCAGTTTCTGGGGAAACTCAGATATAATTTCGACTGAAACTCCATGACTAATATGTATGATCAATAGTTTTTTTTACATTTTTAAATTCATCGAGATGATGGATGGTAGCAGTATGATGATAATATACATCCTGTATCAGGGGGATTGGTTGGATTTATAATAGTGCTGTCAAGATGCTGCGCCAACATTCTCCATTAACCCCATTTTCAAAGTACCACCACTGACTGTGCCAACATGACATTCCATTTTCCCATACCAACCATCCTTTCAGCTTCCCGAAGTTAGATTGTCCAATTAGTGCCAATTCATGCTAAATTAAAGCTGCATGCTCCACAATTTGTTTTAAATTAATTCAAAAGTATTTCTAAAATAACTTGCCTGCAGAAATCATGATTAAATTCATTGAACTAATTTTGAAGCCAACCTAGCCTTTTGCCCTTTAGAGTACATGCATGGCATGTCGTTCTTTTTTTATATCAAAGAGCAGGATAATTTGTTTTAATTACAGCAGCTCATAAAGCCTAATTGTATTAATGACATTCATATGAGAGGGTGTTGCACATTGAATATCAATTATTTAGTTAATATATTATTAAGTATCACGTTCAAATAAATTCAAACAGTAGAAAAATAATTTTAAATCCTTAGCTATGTTACTAAACCCTTTTTAAGTGCCTCCTGACAAACTGTATTAAGCTTTGATTTTAATCACTACGACCATTTTATTAAAACAAATTATGCTTCTGGCTGGTTCAAGATATTTTATGACTGTAACATTTGTAATTCTACATCCTGGAAAATGTTGCAATGAATGCTACTGCACAACTGATAATCACGCTATTATGTCTATTGTTTATGTTGACCACAACAGGTCAACGTACTTCAGTACTTTAAATAAATGAACATTCATGATGTGGACTTTCTCTGAGAAATGTTTCAAAAATAGCATTAGCAGTGGAATACACGCTACAAAGCACAGATAAAGAATGAACCTCAATGACTCTCTGCTCCAAGCCTGTTTAAATTTGTTCTAACATCGCTGCATCATTCATTATGGTCATTTTCATCTTGGTTGGCTACACTTTTTAAAAGCAACTTGATTTCTGTTCATATCATATTTTACCTTTCATTTCAAATTGGAATTAATCTATTATAGAACAAAGGTTTTTTTTTCCCCCTCTTTTCACTAACTTATGAAAAATCCATGATGAGTATAGAGTGGCAGAACATCAATAGAAATTGCTGATCTGACTGTTCTTACCCCTCCAATAATGGTTTGACAAATATGATCAGAAAAAGTACATTTGTGCCCATTAAGACCATGTTAAAAACCAACCATGAAATACTTGTTCAAAGTTACCCCAGCTGAAGAGAATAAACTAAGATTGATTATTTAATCTCAGGTAGACTTGGCATTATGAATTTAAAGAAGGAGATAACAAAAGTGAATGGCACAAGATAGTTTTCTGCCAGACAGCACGGTCATTGCTGGGTATCTCACAGTGCAATAGCAGGAAGAGAAGAAAGCATGGAAGGTATATGAATTGTAGCAAGTACTACCCTATGTCGTGGGTCTCCCGCAATAGTCATCCACCTGCACATGATGGAAGAGCAATGAATGGCCGTGCTCAGGCTCAGCGGGTAGGCTGTGACTAATATTGGGCCAGTGGGTCTAATAAAACCTGCAGGTAAAGTCAATTATACTCACTGCAATACCAGTGTTTTCAACATTTATGTCACGGGGTCCTCCCAGGACATGCAAGAGACAGCTGCTTGCTCACTGAAGAGGTGACTGAAGCCATGTTTTGCCATTCACTCAGCTCGTGCATTTTAAGAGCAGCATTTGAGACACTCCAAAGATTTTCTAAATTGGGCAATACCCCAAAGTACAAGGCATCACTGACTGTACGGTCCCGATTTTAACTCCATCCCCGCCCCCCCACAACTGTTAATAAACCAGCCGGGGATGGAGTGGGGGGGCAGTTAAAAAGGAGTGGGGGGGGACATATCCACTCCTTTCCCACCCCGATCCGACCAACTGCAATTTTAAATGCAGGTGGCAAGGACACTCGCCCCAAGCTGGTGGCGTCCTCTTTAAATATGCAGATTGGTCTCCGATTTGCTATTTTAAACAGAGGCCTGAGCGGGCAAGCAGTGATGGCATCTCCACAAAGTCAAACCTGCCGGGAGGTGGATCGAGAGCCAGAAGATGCCCAGTGAGCAAGTTTAACATTTTCGTTCAGTTTCCTTGTGGGCCAGGAGGTGCAGCTTCAGGCCCCACAAGGAAACCTTGGGCCTCCCTTGCCCCCGGCTACCTCTCTCTCCCAACTGCATCCGGACTATTCCTGCGGGTACTCGCCAGAGGCTTCCTGCCATCCTAATTCCTTCTCGCCCGTCGGCTAGGCAGCTATTACTGCCAGCGTCGGCTGAGAGTCGGGGCTTGAATGTTAAAATGAATTAAAATCTCTCTGGGCCTCAACGTGCACGCTTTATTGCTCACCCAGGCCCCGCGCATGGGCCGATCCCACCCCGTGATAAAATCGGGGTCTGTACCCATCATCAACCCTTTGGCATACATAAATAGAAAGGGCGATCATTATATTAATTTGCAAATGGTATCCTCACTGAGCGGATACTTGAGGTGAAAAAGTACTGCTTTTGAGGCTCGGACCAGTCCAGGGAGGGGAGCTTATAACATGTCTCAGAAAAGTTAACTGGATTGCAGGTGTATGCTTCCTTTTACAAGTGACATTATCACCCCCTCAGCAAACCTACCCTCAACCCCTCAGTCTTTGCAAACTACTGCCCTATTTCCAACCTTCAGTTGATCTCCAAAGTCCGTGAATGTGTTGTTGCCTCCAAGGACAGCGAGACAGCTTAAAGCTTGACATGGTCAAGTCAAATCCGCCGATGAATGAATGGATCAGTTGTGCTCCAGGTGCAAAGATGGGTAGAATGGGAGGGGTGAGTGTCGAATGATTTTGTGGGAATGAGCACATTGAAGGCAGAGGCAATGGAGCAGTTTAGCAGGGCAGCATTGGCAGAGGTGTGGCAATGAGCTGAGGGTCAACAGAGGGAGAGGGAGGGAGGGGTTTGAGAGTGAACTTGTGTGAGAGTAAGGGGGAGAAATTCAGTATCGCCCCATTTGGGGAGCAATTATCGGCTGGGCGCAAAGATTAGCGCCTGGCGCTAATTATCGCCTCCGACTGCAAACTTGGCTTTTATCGCCCCTGGAGGTGATTGGAGAGCTAAATCAGGCGCTACACACCTGTCTTAAGGCGCAAAGGCCGAGGAGCGAGGCGCTACCTCAGAGCGCTGGCGAAGCTCATGTAGTCAGCAATGGAACACAGACACAATGGCGCCGGCCAGTTCTTAAAGGGGAGGGTTGATCTTGCTCTCCATCCACATCCTGCTCATTGCAGCCTTGAATCTCGGCCTGGAGAGACCTGCACATCAAATCTGCTGGAAAGAACAATGGAGAGACCATGGGAAAGAGCTCAGAGTGCAGCCCCCACAGTCTCTTCTAAATCGATACAAGGAAGGGAAAATCAAAATGAACCTGCAAAGTGCTGCTCATTACCCAAAACTCCTTCACACAGCGTTGAATCTCTCCAGAAGTCTCTCTTTCTCTCTCTCTCAGAATGCATGGTGCAAAAATGTCACCAACAAAAAAAGGCAGGAAGCGGTCGCCTTTAAATAGCGCTCCCCCAGTCCCTTCCTGACTGCAAAACGCTCCCCTCAACCTGTCGTTGCTAGCGGCAGGCGGTAAGGCAGGGGGCGCCACTCAATATCCGCTCCGGGGCGCTGCACACTCGACTGACGCCATGATCTGCTGGCGCAGGAGATCGTGGCGGTAGTGTTTAGCGCCGCCGCAAAAAGTCTAGCGAATTTCGTGAGTGGCGCAAACATCGCCGCGCACGGGCACTAGTTACTTTGCGTCCCATTAGCGCCCTCTTAAGGCGCTAACGGGAGGCGCAAACCAACTGAATTTTTCCCCCAAATTTCCTTTTTTTTGTAAAAAGCCACGATTTGGAGTTGAGCAATTCAAAACAGATTGAAAACTCATTGTACAGTATAATTGGACACAATTCTGGCCTGCTCTGTTCACACCTAACCCATTTCAATCTTGCTCAGTTTAACCCGGTGCCCCTACTAGGAGCCTTCTGCAGATTATTTTTCCAACTGATTTTCCTTCAAATTACTTTTTTATTAAAGTGACATACCTCTTCTGAGAATTATCTCTGCCTCAAATGTTTTAATCGTGAAGAGTGCAGTTAATGCTGGAGGAAGTCCAGGGGAAGCAAAAGCTTTTTCCTGAGATTGTCTGCAGTTTATAGAGAAAACACAAAGCTTTGTTGGCAACAAGAAGCCCTTGGCTACCACATACACAGTTGTCCTTTGATTTGTTAATCGACAATATTTTATGCAGCAGCACAGCTATTACTCAGGAGCGCAGAAGGCCAATTTACCCAGGATCACAGGATCCAGGAGGAATGAATAGCACCTCTTCAGACGAAGGTTCATCAGTTTGATATCTCACAAGGCTAACACCATCTGCCCAGAGGAAGGAAACCAATTTATTCACGCCAGCTCATAAGGATGAGGGTGTATAATGAAATAGTGCTAACTACAAGCATATAGGGGGAGAAATTCGGTATCGCCCCGTTTGGGGTGTTAACTTTTAAAAGTTAAAAAAATTAGCGGCAGGCGCTAACGTTTTGAAACTTTTAAAAAATTCGGGGTTTGCGCTCCAGGAAGGAAGTGGAGCGCCAAATCAAGCGCTCCACTTCCTTCCTGGAGCACAACAGGCAGCAGGCGGGGTGGTAGGTGAGCAGCGCTGCACAATGGGCCGTGCAGCACTGCCGCATTGGAAGGCTCCTTCCCTCCCTTAAAGGGAAAGGCCATCGCTGCAGGCTCTGCAAGGGGAAAACTTACCTGATCCCCGACGGCAGCCATGATCCGACCCAATAAGCCTGATGCACTGCAGCAGAGTGCCGGGCTGATTGAGCGCTGGCGAAGACAAATGGAAAAAAGAAGAGAAAGAGCGTTTCAGAATTTTATTTTACTTACCTCGGCCACCTTGCCTTTAAGTATCGCTCCCGAAGCGCCCAGCCTCCCGATGAACGCCTCCTGCAGCTGCCGGTGTTTTCACCCAGCGATGCTGCAGGGGGGCGGAATGGAAGTTGAGGTCCGGGGCGCTACCGGGGCAATGCGCACGGCGATGACGTCATGATCTCCGGGCGAAGGAGATCGGGGCGCAACACAATACCGCCGTCGCAAACCTCCCATCGAATATAGCGGGAGTCGATCTTCGCGTCGCGCCCAATCGGTAAGTGCTTAGCGCCCCGCTATCGCCCCCCCGGAGGTGATAACAGGAGGCGCTAAGGAGGCCAACTTCTAGGCCATAGACTTTAATCTGTTCAATAGACTGGCTATCTGATGCTGTTAACTTGTCAGCTATCTAAGGAAGCTGAATCTAAATTGATCTCACCAATTTATATCAGTCTCAGACATTGTCATTTTCTAATCAGCAAGCAGTTGCAGCTGAATTACTGTAATATAACTGAACTGCCTTTGCAACCCCTTAATATTTTGCCAATTTACTAATTATTTGTACAGTCTATGTTTAAGTGCTTTTAACACATTCTAAGATTAATAAACAATTGTTAGATCATGGCTTTGCTGTCTTACATCTTCTCTAATAATTAGCAAGAGTTTATTCATTCACTCAGTGGGTTGTGTGGATAATAATGGGCTGTTCATAGTGCAAACAGTAATATAATCCAAACTGTTTGATGCAAGACAAATGTGAGAAGTCGCACAACACCAGGTTATAGTCCAACAGCTTTATTTGAAATCACAAGCTTTCGGAGCGCTGCTCCTTCGTCAGGTGAAGTGAAGAGATGCATATAGGCACAGCATATATAGTCAGAGAACACTGCCAGATGATTACAGTTAATCTTTCCAACTGCCCTTTATCACACCTCGGCAGAGAGATAATCACGGCAATCAAAGGTGTGGATGGTGTCCAAACAGGTCAGTCAGGAAAACATTACATCAAAGACAATGTGACTTCTCACATTTGTCCACCCCAGTCCAACACCGGCATCTCCACATCATGATGTAAGACAGTTCAACAAGCCAACTTTATGCTTCATTCACTTGTCGGTATAGACTGGTTGGTAAACCCAGACGGCTCCTTGACGAGGACTTAAGATGAAGGGTTAAGGATTCGTCTGTTACCTTTGATAAATATTCTTGTTGGAGTATATATTGCAGTGTTCGTACAGGATTTTGACATCAGGGAGGTGCAGGAAACAGCTCCAATATATAAGGACCTATTAAGACCCTGAAAGCACTTGAACAGAAACATTCTCTTCAGGGAATCAGTTAGGGGTGTCAGGAAGGAGGACCCGGTGAAGCAATGAGCACCAGTGAGGAAGACCAAGAGGTGGTAGCAGCACAAAAGCTGTAACAGAAGTAACAGAGGGTTGGGGCCAGACTAACAGCTGCTGCGGGCCTCACAAATTCATCCTTTACAGTGGCTGGTTACCGAGCTGCACTCAATAATCAGCAGAAGCTCTTGATGTAGGCCTTTAAGAACTTCTAGGTTCCCTGCATGGAATGTTTCTCCGACATCTGTGTTGGCATGCAGGAGGGTTTCATAGCACCGTGGAGCAAGTGGCAATTGCAGGGCATCCTCCTGGGGAGCTCTTGAGGTTAGGACCAAGCACTGATGTAGTTTTGCTTACTAACATTGTGTCTGCTGCTGTAGAGATCTTGGTCTCCAATTTACAGGAAGCTCTTACTTCAGGTATGCAAAGGCTAGAAGATCAGCTTGAAAGTTCCTTGATGAAAGGCTTTGCACTCTTTAGTGGTGGTCAAAGGTCTGTCTTTGTATCGACCCCTAGGGCTGGATTTTACCATCACTGAGGAGGCGAGTCTGCTGGGAAAATCCCCCAAAATGGGAGCGGGTTAACCCACCTCCAACCAATCTCGCGGCGGGAAGAGGATTATAGCCACTTAACTGCCTGTTAACAGGTAGTTAATAGGCAGTTAAGGGGCTTTTTCCAATTTTTCGACCTGCTGCTGCGGGCTTCCCGACGTCGGGGAACCCCGCCAGGGTAAGTGAGGCGTGCTGTGGGTCCTGTTGTTATGTTGGTGTTTGGATGACAGCTGTAGAAGTTGTGTGAAGGATGCAATGGGACACTGGTTAGTATCGGAGGTAAGGAAATGTTGGGAAATTCATTTTTAATGTGGTTAGATGTTTCTGCAGGTGAGAAGCTGTGAAGTGTTTGTGTAGCCTCATCTCATCGGGAGAAGTGACAGATGGCTTCTGCAATCTCAGCTGCAGCTGCCATCTGTTATATCCTAAGGAGAGAGTAATTGGAGAGCATGGGTGCAAGGGCTCACCTTTGGACAGTGATTGCCAGTGTTTGACAGCACCTCAATGCTGTAAAACACTGACAATTCATCTGTCAAACAAGTGTGGTGCATATGCCTTTAAGAAAACCGGCAGATGAAGCATCATCAACTGACGTCATCTGACACTGGCTTTTCCTTAATTGGCCGGCAAGCCCACAGTGCGGGCTTAACAAGGCCAATCAGGGCAAAATAGCGTCAGTTCATCAGACGTCGTTGGGGGCGGGACTAGAACCCGGAAGGCAGCAGTCCCGCCCCCAACTCGTCTCGGCTGGCAAAATCCAGCCCCGAGTGTTCAGTAAGAGGCAGCCAGCAGCTGGGTTATAGCAAGAGGAGACACGAATGAGTATTTGACCTCTCAGGTTGTTGACCTATCCACCCCTAACAGCCAACTCCCTCCGAAGATTGCAGAAGAGATTCGTTGGGGAGAAAGAGCAGCCAGTCAACATAGAGACTGAGGTCCTGGCAAGGGCAGGGACGACTTAAATCCCAGCAGTAGCCACCAACAAGATTCCTACTGAGAAGCAGCATACCACCAATCTTGCTTCTCGCACCGAGGTAGAATCTAGGAAATTAAGAGGCAGGCAATACACACACTATTGTATCACCAAAGGCAATATGGATACAGGGGCCATCATGTTGTTAAGGAGTCAGTGTATTATAAAGAAGAAGTCGCACAACACCAGGTTATAGTCCAACAGTTTTATTTGAAATCACAAGCTTTCGGAGAGAGCTTATAAAGAAGAGCATAGCACTGTTCATGAAGTTGCTCACGGGGTGCTTTTAACTTAAAGTCCTGTCACTCCTTGACATATCAGTCTGCCTGGCTGTGCTTCAGCTTCAGTCAGTTCTCCTTCCTCCTCTTACTCTACAGTAATATTGTCCAATAGAAATTGCTGACTCGCCACAGGCATGGCTCTGCATTTTTATCCCCATGCATTAGTTTTAGTAGAAAACGCCTTACATAGAACAGGTAAATGTACGTCACAAGTATATTTACTTAACAAACATCTACCACCATTCAGTGTAAAACTTTGCAGTTATGAGAATTGAAATCACATGACCGATGGTGTCTATTACTCATTTATTATTTACCAATCAAAAATACAATTAGCCAATTTGGATTACCAAATAGCCACATGTGGCTAGTGGCCAACGTATTGGACAACCCTGCTCCACAGTCAAAGCATCAGGCTCACTTTCTCACCTTTCAGCTGCATGGGTTCCTGTTCACGAATGACCAAATTATGCAGGCACAGAAGACCTTGGGTACTTTCACAAGGCTGTAGAATAGGACCCCATCTGATCTGTCCAGGCATTGTCAGTGCTGCTTCAATATATTGATCATACCCTTTAGCAGAATTCAAGTGCTTCATTACAGATGTTCCTCACTGGAGTTAATATGCAGAGTAGCAAGGGACAGCCCTGATTCCCCCAGTAATCATCTGTCCATTCTTCCTGCTCTTTCAAATTGTTGCAACAACAATGAGCTGTTGCGAGAGGAAAATACTGTAGCTGCGGCTGGGGTATCTTGTAGTATCATTGCACGATTCTGCTGTGGTTGTTCAAGGTCGCACTGACGTTGATGGAATAATATCCTTTGCAATGCATGTTAGCAATGCAATGATGGCTATACGGGTGCCACCAATGAGGCCCTGAACTTTTGGGAACCCAAAATACATGGGGAAATGACATATGTGTTGTCCTGGCAACCAAGGCTCAAGTTACCTCCGGGATCTCTGCGCTCCTCAAATTCTGTCCTCTTGCAATCCCCAATTTTAATCACTCTACCATTGGTGGCCGTGCTATCAGCTGCCTAGGCCCTAATCTCTGGAATTCCCTCCCTAAACTTCTCCACCTCTCTCTCCTCCTTCAAGATGTTCCTTAAAACCTACTTCTTTGACCAAGCTTTTGGTCATCTGTCCCAATATCTGCTTATGTGGCTCAGTGTCAAACTTTGTTTAATAACACTCCTATGAAGCGCCATGGGACGTTTTGCTACATTAAAGGTGCTATATAAAGGCAAGTGAGAGTCATAGAGTTATACAGCACAGAAAGAGGCCCTTCGGCCCATCGTGTCCGCGCCGGCCATCAAGCCCTATCTATTCTAATCCCATTTTCCAGCACTTGGTCCGTAGCCTTGTATGCTATGGCGTTTCAAGTGCTCATCTAAATGCTTCTTGAATGTTGTGAGGGTTCCTGCCTCTACCACCCTTTCAGGCAGTGAGTTCCAGATTCCAACCACCCTCTGGGTGAAAAAGTATTTCCTCAAATCCCCTCTAAACCTCCTGCCTCTTACCTTGAAACTATGCCCCCTGGTTATTGACCCCTCTACTAAAGGGAAAAATTCCTTTCTATCTACCCTATCTATGCCCCTCATAATTTTGTACACCTCAATCAGGTCCCCCCTCAGCCTTCCCTGCTCTAAGGAAAACAACCCCAGCCTGTCCAGTCTCTCTTCATAGCTGAAGCGCTCCAGCCCAGGTAACATCCTGGTGAATCTCCTCTGCACCCTCTCCAATGCAAGTTGTTGTTGTTGCTGCACTGATAGATGGACGGCTGACTGATCTGGCAGATATCAATAGTGGTGGCTTGAAATAAACTGTTCGAATAAAGGTCCAATGCAGTGGTGGCTTTGACCACAGTGGGCAGGGCTGTCCCTGTGATGAATGTAGATTGTGAGGCCAGCACCAGTAGACAGTGCAATTCAGTCACAGCTTCCCTGCTGAGGTGTTGATAGTGAAGGTAAGGTCTCTTCAGCCATGCAGAATTAATTGTGTCTGGATTGGATTACATGATTCCTTGGCCGTCTTTGGATGCCAGATGCAAGCGCACCTGCCTTTTCTCCACAAGAAAGAATTCATCTTCCTCCTCCAAATCCGGACAGAAATTGGCTGGCCTACTGGAATGGCTAGTCTAAGCTCTGTACCATTATAGATTAAAATAACAAATTAAGAGCTAAAACTATTTGATGGATTACACTGCTGACTTTATCTTTTCTGTCCTTTTTCCCCATAGAATTTGCATTTACATTGTGCCTTTAACGGAGAAAAATGCCCCAAGGCATTTTCCAGAGGCATTCTCAGAAAGAATGGAAACAAATAGTAAATGCTAGAAATCTTGCCATTTTATGAATGGTGATGAGGAGATTCATAAAAACTCAGCTGTTAGCATAACAGAAGGATGGAATTATGCTTAAGTTTGCATGTCTCATGAAATGTAAGGGAAACCAAGTATTATTTTGTGGTTGGTTGCAATACTGGTTTTATGTATGTCATACTCCAAGTTTAAGGTGTAACTCTGGTCAGGAAGAAAGGCTCTGTTACATTGATTCAAGGTCGTGACTGTCTGGAGCTTGGAATTGACCAATGTTTTTTAACTGCTATCCCTGTCTCACTGGAGATTTTCTTTTTACAAAAGGAAATGTGCGCCCATGATGCATAACAAAGCTGTGGATGGTCGTAAAGTGGTGTTTAATACAATTGCATTGTATGAATGGAATTGAACCAGATAAACCAGATGATTGGGAGAATGTTTTCTACTTTATTATGAAGAATTGCACAGGCAACAGGAAATTTTACATTTCAGACTCAGAATTTTATCATGATATGATTATTATTATACCTTATCTAATTGCAGGTCTGTGTTTTTTTTTATTCGTTCATGGGATATTGGTGTCACTGGCCAAGGCCAGCATTTATTGCCCATTCCTAATTGCCCTCGAGAAGGTGGTGGTGAGCCGCCTTCTTGAACCACTGCGGTCTGTGAGGTGAAGATACTCCCACAGTGCTGTTAGGGAGGAAGTTCCAGGTTTTTGACCCAGCGACGATGAAGGAACGGCGATATATTTCCAAGTCAGGATGGTGTGTAAGTTGGAGGGGAACTTGGAGGTGATGGTGTTCCCATGCGCCTGCTGCCCTTGTTCTTCTAGGTGGTAGAGGTCGTGGGTTTGGGAGGCTGTCGAAGAAGCCTTGACTTCTTGCAGATGATACGCACTGCAGCCAAGGTGCGCCAGTGGTGCAGGGAGTGAATGTTTAAAGTGGTGGATGAGGTGCCAATCAAGCGGGCTGCTTTGTCCTGGATGGTGTCGAGCTTCATGAGTGTTGTTGGAGCTACACTCATCCAGGCAAGTGGAGAGTATTCCCACACACTCCTGACATGTGCCTTGTAGATGGTGGAAAGGCTTTGGGGAGTCAAGATGTGAGACACTCGCCACAGTATTTATGTGGCTGGTCCAGTTAAGTTTCTGGTCAATGGTGCCCCCCAGGATGTTGATGGTGGGGGATTCAGTGATGGTTATGCCGTTGAATGTCAAGGGGTGGTGATTAGACTCTCGCTTGTTGGAGATAGTCATTGCCCAGCACTTGTGTGGCGTGAATGTTACTTGCCACTTATCAGCCCAAGCCTGAATGTCATCCAGCTCTTCTTGCATTCAAGCATGAACTGCTTCATTATCTGAGGAGTTGCAAATTGAACTTAACAATCATCAGCGAACATCCCCATTACTGGCTTTATGATGGAGGGAAGGTCATTATGAAGCAGCTGAAGATGGTTGGGCCTACGACACTGCCCTGAGGAACTCCTGCAGCGATGTCCTGGGGCTGAGATGATTGACCTCGAACAACCACAACCATCTTCCTGTGTGCTAGGTATGACTCCAGCCTGTGGAGAGTTTCCCCCGATTCCCATTGACTTCAATTTGACTAGAGCTCTTTGACGCCACACTCGGTCAAATGCTACATTGATGTCAAGGGCAGTCACTCTCACCTCACCTCTGGAATTCAGCTCTTTTATCCATGTTTGGACCAAGGCTGTAATGAGGTCTGGAGCCGAGTGGTCCTGCCAGAACCCAAACTGAGCATCGGTGAGCAGGTTATTGGTGAGTAAGTGTTGCTTAATAGCACTGTCGAAGACACCTTCCATCACTTTGCTGATGATTGAGAGTAGACTGATGGGGTGGTAATTGGCCGGAGTGGATTTGTCCTGCTTTTTGTGGACAGAACATACCTGGGCAGTTTTCCACATTGTCGGATAGATGCCAGTGTTGTAGCTGTACTGGAACAGCTTGGTGAGAGGCGCAAGTTCTGGAGCATAAGTCTTCAGCACGACAGCCGGGATGTTGTCAGGGCCCATAGCCTTTGCTGTATCCAGTGCACTCAGCCATTTCTTGATATCATGTGGAGTGAATCGAATTGGCTGAAGACTGGCTTCTGTGATGGTGGGGATCTCAGGAGGAGGCTGATATGGATCATCCACTCGGCACTTCTGGCTGAAGATGGTTGCAAACGCTTCAGCCTTGTCTTTTGCACTCGCATGCTGGGCTCCACCATCATTGAGGATGGGGATATTCCTGGAGCCTCCTCCTCCCGTTAGTTGTTTAATTGTCCACCACCATTCATGACTGGATGTGGCAGGACTGTAGAGCTTTGATCTGATCCGTTGATTGTGGGATCGCTTAGCTCTGTCTATGGCATGCTGCTTCCGCTGTTTAACATACATGTAGTCCTGTGTTGCAGCTTCCCCAGGTTGGCACCTCATTTTTAGGTACACCTGGTGGTACTCCTGGCATGCTCTTCTGCACTCCTCATTGAACCAGGGTTGGTCCCCTGGCTTGATGGTAATGATAGAGTGAGGGATATGCTGGGCCATGAGTTTATAGATTGTGGTGGAATACAATTCTGCTGCTGCTGATGGCCCACAGCGCCTCATCTCCAGTTTTGAGCTGCTAGATCTGTTCTGAATCTATCCCATTTAGCATGGTGGTAGTGCCACACAACACAATGGAGGATGTCCTCAGTGTGAAGACGAGATTTTGTCTCCACAAGGACTGTGCGCTGGTCACTGCTACCAATGCTGTCATGGACAGATGCATCTGCGACAGGTAGATTGGTGAGGACGAGGTCAAGTAGGTTTTTCCCTCGTGCTGGTTCTCTCACCATCTGCCACAGGCCCAGTATGGCAGATATGTCCTTCAGGACTCGGCCAGCTCGGTCAGTAGTGGTGCTACCGAGCCACTCTTGGCGATGGACATTGAAATCCCCCACCCAGAGTACATTCTGTGCCCTTGCTTCCCTCAGTGCTTCTTCCAAGTGGTGTTCAACATGGAGAAGTGCTGATTCATCAGCTGAGGGAGGGCGGTAGGTGGTAATCAGCAGGAGGTTTCCTTGCCCGTGCTTGACCTGAAGCCATGAGAATTCATGGGGTCTGGAGTCAATGTTGAGGACTCCCAGGGTCACGCCCTCCGCACTGTATACCACTGTGCCGCCACCTCTGGTGGGTCTGTCTTGCCGGTGGGACAGGACATACCCAGGGATGGTGATGGAGGAATCTGGGACATTGGCTGAAAGGTATGATTCTGTGAGTATGACTGTGTCAGGCTGTTGCTTGACTAGTCTGGGGGACAGCTCTCCCAATTTTGCACAAGTCTCCAGATGTAGTGAGGAGGACTTTGCAGGGTCAACTGGGCTGGGTGTGCCATTGTCATGTCCAAGGTCGATGTCGGCTAGTCTGTCTGGTTTAATTCTTATTATTGTTTTTCGTAGCGGTTGTGTACAACTGATTGGCTTGCTGGCCATTTCAGAGGGTAGTTAAGAGTCAACCACATTGCTGTGGGTCTGGAGTCACATATAGGCCAGGTAATGACGGCAGATTTCGTTCCCTAAAGGACATTAGTGAACCAGATGGGTTTTTACGACAATCCGATGGTGTGTGACTTGGAGGGGAACTTGCAGGTGGTGGTCTTCCCATGTACCTGCTGCTCTTGTCGTTCTAGGTGGAAGAGGTCGCGTGCTTGTGAGGTGCTGTCGAAGAAGCCTTGGCGAGTTGCAGCAGTGCATTTTGTAGATTGTACACAATGCAGCCACGGTACGCCGGTGGTGAAGAGAGTTATTCCAGAAATTCGGCTGTTGTCGGGTGAGTACGCGCTGTGTACTCACCCGCGGGAAACCGGAACTTCCGTTCCCCTGAAGGGAGGGGTTCAGAAGTCGAACACGTGCGCGGGAGAGGCTGCGCGCACGTAGCGAACTTCGATTTTTTTTCAGGTTTTTCCGGGAAGCTAAGTATGAAGAAACTGCGCTTTTAAAAAGGAGGCGCAAGGCCTGTTTTTAACAAGGTAAGTGGTTAATTAATTACAATTTAAAAATTTTTTCAACGAGTTTATCTTTTTTCGATACTTTAAAGAAAGGTAAGTTTATTTTTAGCGCCGTTACAAAGTATAATTAATTTTTTCAAAAATTTAAATTTTTCTTTAAAGCAGTTAATTTATTTAACTTATAGTTATTTTAAAAATGTGATTTAAAAAAAAAATATTTGAAGTTTAAGTGTGGTTTTGGGGCCGATCTCTATTCATAGATTTGACAGGTCTTCCTGTCAAATCTATGAATGAAAATGCCCTGCTAGGATTGGCTCTCCATGGCCCACGTGATCCTAGGGGACGCTTCGAACTAACTGCGCCCCTGGGATACACAAGCACTGCGCGCTGGCAGCTGGAGGAGGCCCAGGACCCGAAGTCCTCGTGGGCGCAAAGCGCAACTGCAGGCGCAGTAGGCAAGTACGCGCGCAATGCTTGCACCCGCAGGAAGCCTGAAAGCTGAATTTCTGGCCCAATGTCTAAGGTGGTGGATGGGGTGCCAATCAAGCGGGCTGCTTTGTCCTGGATGCTGTTGAGCTTCTTGAGTGTTGTTGGAGCTACACTCATCCAGTCAAGTGGAGAGTATTCCATCACACTCCTGGCTTGTGCCTTTTAGATGGCAGAAAAGCTTTCAGGAGTCAGGTGGTGAGTCACTAGCTGCAGAATACCTAGCCTCTGACCTGCTCTTGTAGCCACAGTATTTATGTGGCTGCTCCAGTTAAGTGTCTGGTCAATGGTGACCCCCAGGATGTTAATGGTGGGGGAATTGGCGATGGTAATCCCATTGAATGTCAAGGGGAGGTGGCTAAACTCTCTTGTTGGAGATGGTCATTGCCTGGCACTTGTGTGGCACGAATGTTACTTGCCACTTATCAGCCCAAGCTTGAATGTTGTCCAGGTCTTGCTGCATGCGGGCACGGACTCCTTCATTATCTGAGGAGTTGCGAATGGAACTGAACACTTGGCAATCATCAGCGAACATCCCCACTTCTGACCTTATGATGGAGGGAAGGTCACTGATGAAGCAGCTGAAAATGGTTGGGCCTAGGACACTGCCCTGAGGAACTCCTGCAGTGATGTCCTGGAGCTGAGATGATTGGCCTCCAACACCAACAACCATCTTCCTTTGTGCAACTGACTTACTAAATCACACACTCTCCACACATTTCATGCCCTTGCCCCCACTAAAATAATTACACTCTCTCACCCTAGTCCTTCCCACTGGTATACCTCTCATCTCCATTCCTTTAAATCCAAGGGACACAGACTTGAACATCTTTGGCAGACACTGGTCTAATCTTCCATCACCAGATTTGGTTAGTTCATATAAAGCACTACCGAGTCCTGCTCTCCATCAGTAAAACCGTCCACTATTCTATTATCCTGGACAGCAAAAATAACACCAGGCTTCTCTTCTCCACCACTAACCATCTTCTCAAACCATCCTCCCCTGCCTCCTCCTCCATCACCTCCAACAATAAGTGTGAGGAGCTCATGGACATCTTTGTTAAAAAAAATCGACAACATCCGTTCAACTGCCTCTGCTACATCCCTCCCTTCCCCTAGCCCATCGGACCTTACTTCCTCTCTGTTTTCCCCCAGCCCTAACCCTAAGTTTGCATAATTCTCGAATTTGCCTCCTATATCCCCTCTTGCCCTTTCAAAGCTCAACTTGTCAATGAGACCAACCTCCTGCTCCCTCGACCCTATTCCTACTAAATTGCTGACCACCCAACTTCCCTTCCTGGCTCCCATGTTCGCGGATATTGTTAACGGTTCTCTCTCCTCGGGTGCTGTCTAACTTTTCCTTCCAATCTACCATCATCACGCTTCTCCTCAAAAAACTTACCCTTGATCCCGCCGTCTTGCAAACTACTGCCCTATCTCCAACTTCCCTTTCCTCTCCAAAGTTCGTGAACGTGTTGTCGCCTCCCAAATCCATGCTCATCTTTCCCAGAACTGCTTGTTTGAATCCCTCAGCTCCGTCCCTGCCACAGCACCGAAACGGCTCTTACCAAGGTCACAAATGACATCCTAATTGACTGCGACAAAGGTAATCTATTCCTTCTCGTCCTTCTGGACCTGTTTGCAGCCTTTGACACGGTTGACCACAAAATTCTGCTCCAATGCCTCGCCACCGTTGTCCAGCTGGATGGGACTGCATTCACCTGGTTTCATTCCTATCGTTCCAGCCGCAGCCATAGAATCGCCTGCAATGGCTTCTCTCCCTGATCCCGCACCATCACCTCTGGTGTCCTCCAAGCATTTATCCTTGGCCCCCTTATCTACATGCTGCCCCTTGGTGACATCATCCGGTGACACGACGTTAGTTTTCACATGTAAGCTGCTGATACTCAGCTCTCCCGCTCGTCCACCTCTCTCGAACCCTCCACTGTCTCTATAATATCAGACTGCTTGTCCAACATCCAGCACTGGATGAGTAGAAATTTCCTCCAATTAAGTATTGGGTAGACCAGAGCCATTGGGCTCGATTTTGCCAGTGTGGGCGGGCTGGGGCGTGTCAGGTGGCATTCATGTCAGGACCCCAACTCTGAAGTGAAGTGGGGAAAAGTGCGATTTTCCCCTAATTGGGCAATTGATTTCCAGCGTGTGGGAACCCCTGGCCCAGTGAGTCTTTTCATACAGAAAGTTGCCTCTGATGATGTCATCAATGCTGCTGGATTTAAGGCCTGCAAGCAGCCTTGCTTCTTCTGGAGACTGCAAAATTTATGGTGATTGTAGTAAGGAATTCATTGATCAACTATGTCCACCAGCAGGCAAAAGTGTGCTCCACGCTTCGATGAGGCCTCCCTCCAAGCTCTGGTGGAGGGAGCAAGATCCAATAAGGAGGTGCTCTTCCCTTCCTCAGGGAGAAAAAAGCCACCCCAGCAGACTGGGCTGTCTGGCTGCAAGTGGCCCAGGAGGTCAACTCCATCTCGATGAGCTGCAGAACCTGGCTGCAATGCAGGAAGAGGTTTCATGACCTTGTCCACACAGGAAAAGTGAGTATGACTTTCCCATCACCCTCAATCTGATCCCCATCGCCTCTCCTCACCAGCACTCTGCTTTGCCAACCTCTTCCTCCACATCCCAGTTGACACTTACATCCCTGCACCCTTACCCATTCCCTCTCTCTCTCTGGTCACATTCACTTAACTATTTGACCATGCAGCCCTCACACTCCCTATCACTGTGATGCAACGACAACAACTTACAACACACAGGGAGGGCCCTTTGTCTCCTTCTAAGCATCTATGCTATGGATTCTCTACACTCACTCCTTCATTCTCACTCAAACTCCACTTGTGTCCCTCATTGCAGGAAAAGAGAGCCCACAATAAGAGGGAAAGAGCCATGACAGGAGAAGGGCCACCCTCAGTAGCCCAGCTCACCACTTCGGAGGAGGCAGCCCTGGAAATCGCCGGGATCGAGGAGGATTCCCAAGTGGGGGACGGACAGATGGGCGCATCACAGCAAGCTGGTGACAGAATAGTTTGGCATCTCTCTCATTGACATTACATGAGTCACTGATAATGAATCTGATGCTCTAACAGATTGACTTATGATCATCTGCACTATTCAATGTGCATGTAACCTTGACCTCACATCTCTAACTCTTTCCTTTACTCCCCCACAGGACCATCGAAAGCCCCCGTCCCCACTGTCCAGGAGGAAGAGCCTGAGCTTCCAGCCTCCTCAGAGGAAGCTGCAACCTCTGAGGGCTCAGCGTCAGCAGAATTCAGCGCACCCAGCACCAGCGCAGACACTCACACCTCGGTGGGACCTTCGCGAGATAGAGTAGTGTTGGCACCTGGTGTATCACAGCTCACAATTGAGCGTCAGCAGATGGTGGAGGCAGGGACAGCAGTGGAGAGTCCTCGTTGGAGGGTGCAGGACTCTGCCAGCTCGGCTCCGCTGCATGTCAACCCTGTGCCTCCGGGTCCATCCAGAAGGAGAGCAGTGCTGGAACTCCAGGAACAGGTGCAGGAGTCTCTGGCAGGTTTTGTCTCCAGGGTCGCTGCGAGTGTGGAGCGAATGGAGGAGTCCATCGCGAAAATGAGCAGAGCCTTTGTGGAGACATTGGCGCGTGAACGCATCACCGCGGATAGGATGGCTAACTCCGTGGTGAGGCTGGCTACCATAGAGGAGAGGATGGCTACGGTAGAGGAGAGGATGGCTACAGGTCAGGGTCTTGAAAACATGGTCATTGTTCAGAATAGAATGACATCTCCTGAGGAGCGAAGGTCAGCTATTGAGCATAGAAACCAGACCTTCATGGAAGTCCTCTGGAGTAGGACTTCCAGTGCAGAAACGGCTCCTCATGGCCCCCCTTGCAGTGCAGCAAGGTACTGTCAAGCCACTTGCTGGCTCTGAAGTGGGGCTGACCCATGAGAGGGATGTTGGTGGCAGACAACAAGGAAGTGGGGGCTCCTCTCCAAGCGCTCACACGACCATGCCACTGCAAAGCCCTTGGTCAGAGCCCCACCAGAGTCCTCACCCAACTGAGATGGGCGTCTCAGCCCCTGCACAGTTGCAGGAGCAGTAGACTGTTGACGAGCCTGCACAGGTTCGCCACCCCAGAGGACGCCCGCCAAAGGCGTCGAGACAGGAGCAGCAAGAAAGTGAGCAAGGGGCCTCCACATTTGCTGAAGCCACAGGGGAAGCACCATGTAGGAGCACGCGTAAGAGGAAGATAATGCACAAGTAGTCACAAGGGTAGTCACTTGGGTGCTGTGATGTATTGTATATGGACCAACCATCCTTGTCATGGTATCATAAACAGATTTGATGGCAAACTGTTGAAGTTGTGGCCTGTGTCATTTCGCAAATGGGACTTTCACATTCAGGGCTTAGGGCGACTTGCAATTGTCAGTATCGTGGTCAGAGTGATCGGAATCAGCAGGTTCTTGTCCATTGTCGATGCTCTGGTAAGAAGGTGCAAGGTGCAAGACAAAAGTGTTTGATTGTGCAGGCTAACCAAATCTGGCCAACATGAGTGCGTCCCTTGCATCCCGGGCAGCAATGTGGTCGCGCTCTGGCGCCTTCTGGCCTGTGCAGTTTCAGGTGGGTGAGCAGCCGTTTGGCGCTCCTGTTGTTGTTCCTGCTGTTGGTGCTGCTGTTGTTCAGGGTTCTGCTGCTGCCGCGGCTGGTCTTCGTCCAAATCTGATGTCCAGGAGGAAAGGAAATAAATGGTTCCCATGCTTCTGCTATATACCTCAGTTGAGGAAGCGCTCAGTCAAGGTGGGGAGAGGGGTTTCCCAGGAGGTCACACTGGAGATGGGTCTCAGGCTCCAAACTTTCACAACAATGAGTAGGCTTGCTAAAAGCTCCCCCAGACCTGAGACAACAAAGTTCTGCCACCTGCAAATGATGATTGCTGAAAACACCTTTTTAATGGTGGAGCTACAGCTGTTACTGAGCAATCCACTTGTGAGGCCGCCAGGATTACCTGGCGTGTTCCAGAGGAGGAGTGTAGGATGGAGGAAAGGTCTAAAAATCAGAAAGGCCTCTCAAAATTGGATTATAGAGGCAACTAAGTGGTTGTTAAGGGCCTTAAGGGCCTATCCCGCCTCTTGCGGCGGGATGGAAACGAGGTCTGAAACCCCGATTCTGGGACAATTGCTTGGAGGCGGGATGGAGGCGGGATCGGGCCCGCACGCCATTTTTTGTGATTTTAACACCTCACACGCCTCCAATCCCGCCTCCTCGGGCCTGGAAAAATCAAGCCCATTATCTTCGGTTTACTCTACAAACTCCGTTCCCTTTCCACTGATTCAATCTCTCTCCCCGGCAACTGTCTAAAGGCTGACCAAGTCTGTTCACAACCTTGGTGTCATATCTGATCACGAATTGAGCTTCCTGCCTCATATCCGCTCTGCCACTAAGACTGCCCATTTCTATCTTCGTAATATCGCCCGTCTCCGCCCTTACCTCAAATTACCTGCTGCCAAAATCCTCATCCATGCCTTTATCATCTCTAGACTTGACTATTCCAATGCATTTCTGGCCGACCTCCCCAGTTCTACCCTCCATAAACCTGAAGTCATCCAAAACTCTGCCTAACTCGTACCAAGTCACGCTCACCCGTCTACCACTGTGCTTACTGACCTCCATTGGCTCCCAGTTAAGCAACGGCTCAATTTTAAAATTCTCATCCTTGTTTTCAAATCCCTCCATGGCCTCGCCCCTCCCTATCTCTGTAATCTCCTCCAGCCCTATAATCCCCCTGGACCTCTGCCCTCCGCCTATTCTGGCCTTTTGAACATTAGCTTTTAATTGGTCCACCATGGAGGTCATGCCTTCAGCTGGCTAGGTCCTAAGCTCTGGAATTCTCTCCCCCTCTCTACCTCTTTTTCCTCCTTTAAGACACTCCTTAAAACCTACCTCTTCGACAAGCTTTTGGTCACCTGCCCTAACATCTCCTTATATGGCTTGGTGTCAAATTTTCTTTTCTTTTGATAACACTCCTGTGAAGCACCTTGGAACATTTTATTACATTAAAGGCGCTATATAAGTATAAGTTGTTGTTGTTGCTAGGTATGACTGCAGCCAGTGGAGACATTTCCCCCGATTCCCATTGACTTCAATTTTACGAGGGCTCCTTGATGCCACACTCAGTCAAATGCTGCTTTGATGTCAAGGGCAGTCACTCAGCTGAATTCTAGAATTCAGCTCTTTTGTCCGTGTTTGGACCAAGGCTGTAATGAGGTCTGGAGCCGAATGGTCCTGGCGGACCCCAAACTGAGCATCGGCGAGCAGGTTATCAGTAAGTGTCGCTTAATAGCACTATCGATGACACCTTCCATCACTTAGCTGATAGTTGATAGTAGACTGATGGGACGGTAATTGGTCGGATTGGATTTGTCCTGCTTTTTGTGGACAGGACATACCTGGGCAGTTTTCCACATCGTCGGATAGATGCCAGTGTTGTAGTTGTACTGGAACAGTTTGGCTAGAGGCGCGGCTAGTTCTGGAGCACAAGTCTCCAGCACCACAGCCGGGATGTTGTCAGGGCCCTTAGCCTTTGCTGTATCCAGTGCGCTCAGCTGTTTCTTGATATCACGTGGAGTGAATCGAATTGGCTGAAGACTGGCTTCTGTGATGATGGGGACCTCAGGAAGAGGCTGAGATGGATCATCCACCAGCCACCTCTGGCTGAAGATGGTTGCAAACGCTTCAGCCTTGTCTTTTGCACTCATGTGCTGGGCTCCTCCATCATTGAGATGAGGATCGATATGTTACTGTGCACACATACACACGCACACATACATAGACACGTACACTTCTATGAGGAGTTTGCAGAGATGTGAGATTTTTAACATACATAGATATACACAAACCCATATTGTTGAGCTTGAAGCTGTATCACAGTACTCAAATGTAAGGTTGTTCTAAGGGATTGTGTTAAGGCACAATTCATATGGATAGAGTTAAATAATAGGAAGGTAAATGGTACAGTTGCTTGTGTGCAATATATGCTGCAAAATTATAGAGATTAAATAGTTTGGAGTAAAGATAATGGGGTAGACTTTTGTTCTCGCCCGGGCAGTAATCTGGTGGGTTGGATCACATGCCCTCTACGGAACCAGACGGATTTTCATTCCAGGTGGTGAAGACAAACATCTACCCCAGTATGTGGTCAAAGGGGGAAATGCATTTCATCAACTATTCAAGACTGCCTCTTAGATCAGTATGTTTCCTGTCCAACAAGAAAAGAAGCATTGCTTGATTTAGTGCTGGAAAATTAAATGTAACAAGTAAACGACATGAGAGTAGGTGAATAATTAGAAATAGCAACCACAACATAGTTAGATTCAATGTGACAATAGAAAAGGATAATGAAGAATCAAAGATAAGGTTGATGGGCTGGAAAAAAGACAAACCTCAGTGAGGTGAGAAGAGGTCTGGCCCAAATCTACTTCACCTGAGGAAGGGGCGATCGATAGCTCCGAAAGCTTGTGATTTCAAATAAAACTGTTGGACTATAACCTGGTGTTGTGCGACCTCTCAATTTTGTCCAAATTAACTGGGCAGAAGTAATCAGTGGAAGGATTAGAGGGGAGTTGAGGAGAACCTTTTTTACCCAGAGGGTGGTGGGGGTCTGGAACTCACTGCCTGAAAGGGTGGAAGAGGCAGAAACCCTCATCACATTTAAAATGTACTTGGATATGCACTTGAAGTGCCAGGACCTACAGGGCTATGGACCAAGAGCTGGAAAGTGAGATTAGGCTGGATTGCTCTTTTTCGGCCGGCACAGACACAATGGGCCGAATGGCCTCCTTCTGTGCCGTAAATTTCTATGATTCTATGAAAGGTTAGCAAACAGGACAAGTGATCGGGGGTACAAAATAGATACATTCCTAGAAGGTGAAAAGGATACAGTTCCATGAATTAATAGAGAAATTAAAACTAAATTGAAACCTAAAATGGAGGTACATGATAAAACAAGAATGAATAATATTGAAGAACAACATGAGGAGAATAGAAAGTGCAGTGGGGAGGTAAGAAGGCAGATTATAAAGACTGAAAGTGAATATTAAAAAGGCTAGCAGATAATATGTGCTGAAATACTATAGGATTTCAGAAACATTAAGAGTAAAAGAACAATTAAAGAAACCATGCAGGGATGAAGGAGGGAATCGAGTTGTGCAGGATAAAAGTGTGACAATGATAATAAATAAATATTTTGCATCAACGTTTTACAAGTGATGGTGGTAGTGAGAATGTCGGTGCACTAGAAGAGGATGTGGAACAATTGTTAGCAGTAACTGTAGAAAAGGAGTTGGTTTTGCAAGTATTAACGGAACTCATTGTGGATAAGTTACCAGCTCTGAGATCAACTTCTCAATTCTCCTTAGGTATGCAAAATATGCCAGGGGACTGAAGTGTAACCAAGGTAACAGCTCTGTTCAACAAGGGAAAGAAGGATAAACTGGATAACTATAGACTAGGGGTGTCTGACGTATGGCCCCGCAAGCCGCGTTACACTTTCATCGAACCTGGGGTAGCAGATCCTGAGTAGAGTAGCTGCAGCAGACTGACCGTGGGAGACTGTGCCTGCGGTTGCAAAAACCCCTGAGGTGAAGTTCAGATCAACAACATTTCCCTGCAAGACTACGTCACTGTCAAGGAGAAACATGCAAAGTACCTTCCCCACAGCTCTGGGTGCTACGCTGTAAAAAGTTTCCGCAAAGCCCAGTGCCCCATCACGGAGCATCTGACCAACTCCATAACGATGCTCGGGACAACAATGACCATGTGCACTGTGAAGCACACCTTCGAGATTATCCAACTACTGATCAGCGATAGCCCACTGCAGGTGTTGGTGAATGCCATTATTAAGATGCTATCCGTCCTGGCTGAGTTCGCACCGTGAAGAGGCAGGCTCTTGATCAGTCACCATTGTGGCACGTTAACCAGGCTCTCTAATTACTGTGCACTGTGGCCAAAGAGGCAGTACTCAGGAAGATTAAAACAATTTCAGAGTGCCTGGCTGAAGTGCTCATCAATGCTGCTAAGAGCTCATCTCAAAGAAGGATGAACTGGAGTGTATGGCTAAGAACAACCAGCAGTCTACATTTCTGTTCCCTGCATTATCCAATAAAAGCGTTTCAGAAGAAAATAAATGGAAACAGCTGAAAGATGTGATTTGCTGGGCCCAGGTGGAATCTGATTTTGGAGTAGGTGATAGAAATTTGGATCCCACAGTAGAGTTAAGTATTGAACAGAATGTTGGCATCATGGCACACAGTAGTCCCAGGCACTTCACTTTTTTATTTGATTTGCTAAGACCGTGCAGTACTGGCTAGTAGCCCATAAGTCCACTCATTGAAACAGAATTGAGAGAGAGAGAGAGAGAGAATGGAAATCCAACATGATTGATTGGTAAGCAACAGATAGAATTGGTGAAAGAATATATAATTCAAAACTGTAAGCAAACCATGTTGAGAAATATGGTAAGTACACAAGATAGTTAGGTGAAGATAAATTTTCAGAATTAGCTCAGTCATTAAAACAACAGCAAATGAATGTTTACGAATGCTCGCCACATAAGTGATGTGGCTGTTTAGGTGAGCTTTGTGTTTGCCCATAAGAACATAAGAAATAGGAGCAGGAGCAGTACATACGGCCGCTCAAGCCAGTTCGCCGTTCAATTGGCTGAACTTTTACATCAACTCCACTCGATGTAAAAGTTCAGCCATGATCTTATTGAAAATTCTGCTTCATTGAAACCCTTTTCTGAGGGAGAAGTTTTGAGAAACTGCATGCGAAAAGCTGCAGAAATCATGTGTCCAGATAACTTTCGCTGAATGTGGCCCGTGCCAAATGCCAGGACATCGGATCAGGCTCACCATATTAAAGGAGTTTGACACACTTGCTATAGACCACTGAATCTATTGTCAGTTGTGGGCAAACTCTTAGAATCCATAATTCAAGATCAAATTTGTGAGCATTTAGAGATGTTTGAGACATTGATCTGTAAAGGTAAATTATGTTTGACAAATATAATAGAGTATTTAGAAGAAATTACCAATTGTAGATATAAAGGGAGTGCAGCAGGTCTAGTATATATGTATTTTGAGAATGTGCTTGGTAAGGAAGACTTATTAGCAAAATTCTGGTGAATGAAAGAAAGAAGAGGAAATGTAACTGCTGGGATAGAAAGTTGGCTTATGGACAGGAAACAAAGTGTTAGAGTTAGTCATGTTGCTCCGGTTGGAGGTGGTGTATCCCATGGGTCAGTATTGCATCCACTTATATTCTCTCTATATATATTAATCTTCAGGTGAAGGAGGGTTAGAAGACAAGACAAGACACTCGGAAGTAATTCAATCCCCATTTAAAGTAATTAATTCTTCCCTTATTTTGATGAAATCAATTGGTTTTATATTATTTACACAGTAAAATTTACAGCATCTTGGGTAGTGAAGAAGCAGATTTGGTTGGAGCATAGCAATTTCTCTGCAGTACAGGCTGAGGAGCTGGGCAATGATCAGGTCAGCCATGATCTTATTGAATGGCGGAGCAGGCTCGAGGGGCCGAATGGCCTACTCCTGCTCCTATTTCTTTTGTTCTTAATGCAAAACTGAGGCACTACAGTGCCACTACTGGTGATGGAGTGTAATTACAATGCAACAAGTTTCCATTCTTCATGCCAACATAGAGAGTTGCAATGGAAAATAGAACACAAACAAATGACAAAAATATGACAAAAGAAAGTAAGTTCTTGTAGATAAGAAGTGCACACAGATGTAAGTTTTTTTTTAAATATACTCTAGATATACATGATTTGAATGTAGGGAGCACAATATCAAAATGTGCTCAGGATATAAAAGTCGGGGGGTTGGCAAACAGTGAAGAGGACGTTCAAAGACTTCAGGAGAACATCAATTAGTAGATTAGGCAAATAAGTAGTTTAATGCAGAGAAGTGTTCTGAGATGTAGTTTTGGAAGGAAAAACAAGACATGGAAGTTTACACTAAATAGAAAGGCTGTGAAGGGTGTGGAGGAAGAGAGACTTTGGGGTGAAAATGCATACTTCCTTGAAAGTGCGAGTGAGTGCAGTAAAAAACCCATAAAAATTGTATTTTGTGCTTTATAATTATAGGCAACATGGTAATGCTAAATTTGTAGACGCAATGTTTAGGCCATAGTTAGAGTACTGTGAGCAGTTCTGTACACCCCATTACGTAACCAAAGGGTATTATAAAAAAAAGAGGCCATTTCACCCATCTCTATATAACAACAGAAAATGCTGGAAAAACTCAGCAGGCCAGGCAACATCCGTGGAGAGAGAAACAGAGTTAACGTTTCAGGTTGAAACCCTTCGTCGGAACTGAGAGAAGAGCAGGAAATGAAACAGATAAAAATGCAAGGGGGAGGCTGGGGGGAGGAATAAAAGAACAAAAGGGGTGGTCTGTGGTAAGTAGAGACATTAAGAGATGCTCAAGGCAAAACGAGATGGTAATGGGACAGGTTAAGAAACAAAAGGTGAGGTGTGAAATGCTGGCAGAATGAGAGACAGCTGCCGTAGGGGGAGAGAGAGGGAAAAAAAAGGGAAAAGGCACGGACCAAAAGGGTGGATAAAATGTATATATATGTGGTAGGGGCCGGGGTTATGATCTGAAATTGTTGAACTCGATATTGAGTCCGGAAGGCTGTAAAGTGCCTAAACGAAAGATGAGGTGCTGTTTAGTTTCGTTTAGGCACTTTTTTAGAAACACTGCACTTTATCATGTTTGAGGGGAAGAGGAGCAAAGCAAAAGTATAAGGTGGGAAGAGGGAGAAGGGACAAGCAGAACGGAGGTAACCAGCTAGAGTAGTCGCAGCTATGGGTTGGAAGGTCAAACACAATGGCAACAAGCTAAGCCAAAGGGGTGAATGTGTTGCTGTCAGGAAAGGATATACAGCGTGGAGAACATTGAAGATAAGAACATAAAAATTGAGAGCAGGAGTAGGCCAAATGACCCCTCGAACCTGCTCCGCCATTCAATAAGATCATGGCTGATCTTTGACCTCAACTCCACTTTCCCGCCCGATCTCCACGTCCCTTGATTCCCCTAGAGTCCAAAAATCTATCTATCTCAGCCTTGAATATACTCAACGATTCAGCATCCGTAGCCCTCTGGGGTAGAGAATTCCAAAGATTCACCACCCTCTGTGTGAAGAAATTTCTTCTCATCTCAGTCCTGAATGGCCTACCCTTTATCCTGAGGCTGTGGCCCCTGGTTCTAGACTCCCCAGCCAAGGGAAACATTCTCCCAGCAACCACCCTATCAAGCCCTGTAATAATTTTGTATGCTTCAGTGAGATCCCCTCTCATTCTTCTGAATTCAAGAGAATACAGGCTTAGTTTACTCAATCTCTTCTCATACGACAGCATGATGGGCTGAATGCTCGCTTCTGTGCAATAAACGTATTTGGTTCGATGAAAATATGTTGGGATGACAGATTCATTAAATAAATGGCAATTCATCATCATCAACAACAACAACTTGCAATTATATAGTGCCTTTAACACAGTAAAACATCCCAAGGCGCTTCACAGGAGGGGAAACAAAAGTTGTCACACAGAGTTTGACACCGAGCCACATAAACAGATACTAGGACAGTGACCAAATGCTTAGTCACAGAAGCAGGTTTTACCGAACTTAAAGGAGGAGAGAGAGGTAGAGATGCACAGAGGTTTAGGAAGGGAACTCCAGCGCTTAGGGCCCAGGCAGCTGAATGCACAGCCGGCAACGGTGGAGCAACAGAAATCAGGGATGCGCAAGAAGTCAGAATTGGAGAAGCACAGATACCTCAGAGGGTTGGAGGGCCAGAGGAGGTCACACAGCTGGGGAGGAATTTGAACAGAAGGATGAGAATTTGAAAATTGAGGCATTTCTAGATTTAGAGCCAATGTAGGTCAGCGCGCACGGGATGATGGGTGAACGGAATTTAAAATTAACACAAAAATGTGGTTATATGAAATAAAAACAATGGAAGAAGCATCACAAAGTGATGGATTACAGTGATATAGAACAGATTGATTTGTTGGGTTTGCTGATAGAAAGCTTCACAATACGACACTGCTTCTGATCATTTCTAATAAGATACACATACTTGCCTTCAGATCAATAATATTCCAAGTCTAAAAAGGACTGTTGAAAATGTATCAAATTCAGGATTTTTATCTGAGAAAATGTTATCTTCACATTACACCACATATCCTCTGTGTACGTCAAGGCATTACTTATAGGGTGATTATTTTTCAACTGCAAATCATTTTGGTGACATCATATTACACCAAGTTAGCTGCAATCATTTGTGTCAAAACAGGTTTCTGAGCTTGCCTTGTTTTTTTTTTGAGGAACACACGAACATAATTCAAGGTGAATATTTTACTTTCCCATTCGGATCTATCTGAAATCAACTCACATTTTAATGACTCAGATGGTGACCTTATAATTTGTATGGTTACTATTTTGGTCCCCTCCCCAACATTGTTTATCCCACCTTCATATATAATGCCACAATAAAGTGATGGAGGAAAGATGCATAGTGTGACTACACACAGAAAATATTATTGTGCAGTGAAAGCTAAGCAAAAAAACAACCGCAATATGTTCAATCCATGTTAATTAATTACCAATTAACTGAGGTACAAATACTGGCACTGTTCTTAATCCTTATGGAATGATTATTTACAGCTGCTGTGTTTAATTCATCTTATCCAGATCCAGCAGCAAACACCTACTCGAATCATGCTGTCCAATTCCTGTTACAATATTTCAATGAATGTTTAAAAGGACACCATCCAGCCTTTCTTTTATTCAGGGACGGATAAAGGTACTGCCAGCAAACCTGTAATGTGGTGTTGGATTCCCCTTTGCTTCACAGTTCAGTGTTGCCTTCTTTTCTTCGGAATCCACAGGAAACACAATGTCATTTGGCTCCTGGATAAAAACTGGCCCATGTGGCTTGCCATTCTCTGTGTCAATAAAAAGAAACAGACTGTATTAGGTTACGCACAAAAGGACTGTTAGCATAAGGGTGCCATCAGTCACAGGAAATAACCGACACAAAACAACTGTAAAACCATTAAGAGAAAAAACCGCAAGCAGACAACACACATCACTTCCATTTACAGCAAGATAGTGTGTAATGCATGAGAAGGATTGTCAATATGTCGTTCCTGTGCTCCTGCGTCTACACTGTTTCCATTTCTTATCATGAATTGGAAGAAAGATAGATAAATGAATCAAGTTTTAGTTGAAATGACGACCAAATTCTATTTTTTTTTAAATAATATATTAGGTTTGTTCTATGCTTTCCCAGATTAGTCCTGAGAACAAGTGAGAAAACAATATAAACATCACTGTTAACATTGTCAGCTGGAGTGATGTTTGTAGCTATGGCAGTCCACGATTAAGAAAGTACAGGCTAAGATGATTATACAAAAAAAGTTAAAATTAGCTAAAAGCATCCAGAACTAATGATTATTGTCTAATTAAGAGAGCCATTTCAATTAAATAACACCTCTAGTTTTTGAAATGTTATCTTTGTGCAAATATATATCAAATCATTTGCAGCACAAGTTAATGAGTGTATTGCCTGGTGTTTAATCATACAGTGATTATAATGCAAGTCTATTTCCACTATCTTTTGAAAGGCATATAATTAGTCATCTGCATTTTTATGAGCTCTACCACTCCCCCAAAAAAGGAATGTCATTTTAATTTAAAAAAGCAATCGCTTTTAATGTCACAGCCCTTATGTTGTGTTATACAACACATGACATGTGTTTCACAAAGATTACTTCATTCCATATTCAGGCTATGTCAATTTTTTTCCCACCCATCTGTTTCCCCCAAAATATAAAATTTTAAAAATCCTTAAAAATAAGAAAATGCAGCTGCCAACATATGAAATGTGTTGCGAAGAGAACTTGTAATGAGCATTTGACAATTTAAAGTGTCCTAAACCAGCTGTGAATTCCCATTGGAAATAATGAAAACTCCTGGGATCAATTCGTAAAGATGGGTTAAGCATGTCAAACAAATCATAATTTGTATTTACACTCTTTTCCACGAAAGACTTAACAAAGTGTGTTCTCATTAAAGCAGGTCTATCCCATTCCTTACTCATTTCATCCAGAAGAACAATAAAGCATCAATGTCAAAATGAGGTAAAATTCAGCAGCTTTTGATAACATTCATGGAACTATTCTTCTTCTTAATACCTGTCTATAGTATATTAAAAGTCTTGTGTCTTTCTTGCACTTCCTAACTCGTCACGCTTACTTCCCATGTCACGATTTTGGGTGGGAAGCATGGGTACAATGTCTGGTTATTACGTTCAGCCTGTAATTGACTGCAGGTTATGTACACTTACACTTTAATCCTCCCAATAATAGGTAGCACTGCTGCTCCTCTAAGCTCCGTCACCGAGATCTGTTTCGCCAGGTGACGCTGCAAAGAATTTTCATTTACACTTTGTTCATGTTTTTCCGTTCTCCAGACTGGTTCACTATAGGTGAGCTTAAGTTTTATTTTAGGTTTGAGATTTCATTTCCAATTTACATTTTTCTTAATTTTAACTGTTACTGTTACTTTGAAGCTTTATTTTAAGTTTAGCCCGTCTAGCTTCTGCTCCTCCTCCTCCCTTTCCTGCAGCTCCCAACTTCACTTTGGCCTTTTCTCTTCACGCCTTGTTCAATTTTCTGCCACTCTTGGGCCACCTGTTGTTCTTTGGGTTTTTTTTCCAGCACTGAGCCAGAAGAACAGGCAGTTCAGTTTTTAAAGAAACACTGCACTTTATCATGTTTGAGGGGAAGAGGAGCAAAGCAAAAGTATAAGGTGGGAAGAGGGAGAAGGGACAAGCAGAACGGAGGTAACCAGCTAGAGTAGTCGCAGCTATGGGTTGGAAGGTCAAACACAATGGCAACAAGCTAAGCCATATGGGGTGAATGTGTTGCTGTCAGGAAAGGATATACAGCGTGGAGAACATTGAAGATAAGAACATAAAAATTGAGAGCAGGAGTAGGCCAAATGACCCCTCGAACCTGCTCCGCCATTCAATAAGATCATGGCTGATCTTCGACCTCAACTCCACTTTCCCGCCCGATCTCCACGTCCCTTGATTCCCCGAGAGTCCAAAAATCTATCTATATCAGCCTTGAATATACTCAACGATTCAGCATCCGTAGCCCTCTGGGGTAGAGAATTCCGAAGATTCACAACCCTCTGAGTGAAGAAATTCCTCCTCATCTCAGTCTTAAATGGCCGACCCTTTATTCTGAGACTATGCCCCCTCGTTCTGGACTCTTCAGCCAGGGGTAACAACTTCTCAGCATCTACCCTGCCAATCCGCCTCAGAATCTTATATGTTTCGATGAGATCACCTCTCAATCTTCTAAACTCCAGAGCGTATAGGCCCAATCTACTCAATCTCTCCTCATAGGACAACCCTCTCATCCCAGGAATCAATCCAGTGAACCTTTGTTGCACCGCCTCTAAGACAAGTATATCCTTCCTCAGATAAGGCGACCAAAACTGTGCAGAGTACTCTAGCTGTGGTCTCACCAAAGCCCTGTACAATTGTAACAAGACTTCCTTATTCTTGTACTCCAACCCCCTTGAAATAAAGGCCAAAATGCCATTTGCCTTCCTAATTGCTTGATGTACCTGCATGCAAACGCGCTGTGTTTCCTGTACGAGGACACCTAAATCTCTCTGAACACCAACATTTAATATTTTCTCACCATTTAAAAAATATTCTGTTTTTCTATTCTTCCTACCAAATTGAATAACTTCACATTTCTGCACATTAAACCCCATCTGCCACCTTATTGCCCACTCACTTAACCTTTCTATATCCCTTTGCAGACTCTTTGTGTCCTACTCGCAGCTTACTTTCCCACCTAGCTTTGTATCATCAGCAAACTTGGATACGATGCACTCGGGTCCCTTCATCTAAGTCATTGATATAAATTGTAAATAGCTGAGGTGCAAGCACTGATCCTTGCGGCACCCCATTAGTTCCAGCCTGCTAACCCAAAAATGACCCATTTATCCCAACTCTCTGTTTTCTGTCAATTAACCAAACCTCTATCCATGTTAATATATTACCCCCAACCCCATGAGTCCTTATCTTGTGTAACAACCTTTTATGTGGCACCTTATCGAATGCCTTTTGGAAATCCAAATATACTAGATCTACTAGTTTCCCTTTATCTACCCTGCTAGTTACATCCTCAAAAAACTCCAATAATTTTGTTAAACATGATTTTCCTTTCATAAAACCATGCTGACTCTGCCTAATCATATATGATTTTCTAAATGCCCTGTTACCACTTCCTTAATAATGGATTCCAGAATTTTCCCAATGACTGATGCCAGGCTAACTTGCCTGTAGTTCCCTGTTTTCTCTCTCCCTCCTTTCTTGAACAGCAAGATTTTTCTCTCCCTCCTTTCTTGAATTGGTTGTGGGAGCTCATATTTCTCAAGGGAGATGAAACACCACCTCCCTTTTACGCTCCTTTCCATTTTATCCTGCAGCCCTGTAACGTATTACTCACCATGCAACACACTAAAGCCTGTCCAAAACCCAAACCGGAACTCTCTCTCTTCCCCCACGCTCCCCGCCACTATCCCTACCTCCCATGGATGAGCATCCACAGAATGAAAATATTGGGCTAGAATCCACTGTAGCTGGCGAATGACCGGTGCCCACCGTTAGTTAGACTTGCCCTTGCCTATTTAATTTCGATGAACTTATGCACTAAAAGTTGCTGTAAGGGCATCTGGGATGTATGTGAACAGGGCAAGCATCTGCGTGTCTCCTTAACCAATCAGATTGAAGAACTGTTAATGAACAGTGCAGAGTCTGATCCAGGAAGTATAATAACAGTGAATCCCATATCAAACCAGGTACAGAAAGCAAAATAAAGAGAGAAAAAAAGATAGAAAGAAAATTTAAATTATTATTTTTTTAAATCTCCAACAACAATTAAAAGCTGAAGGAAGGAATGAGACTCCACACTTGTAAAAGTTAATTTTCATTGCTCCAGAGTTATTTGGCAGTAAGTGTCAGCTGTGGCTCAGTGGGTAGCACACTCGCCTCTGAGTCAGAAGGTTGTGGGTTCAAGTCCCACTCCAGGAACTTGAGCACAAATATCTAGGCTGACACTCCAGTACAGTGCTGAGGGAGTGCTGCACTGTCGGAGGTGCCGTCTTTCAGATGAGACGTTAAACCGAGGCCCCGTCTGCTCTCTCAGGTGGATGTAAAAGATCCCATGGCACTATTTTGAAGAAGAGCAGGGGAGTTATCCCCAGTGTCCTGGCCACTATTTGTCGTTCAATCAACATAACAAAAACAGATTATCTGGTGATTATCACATTGCTGTTTGTGGGAGCTTGCTGTGCGCAAATTGGCTGCCGCGTTTCCCACATTACAAAAGTGACTACTCTCCAAAAATACTTAATTGGCTGTAAAGTGCTTTGAGAGGTCTGGTGGTCGTGAAAGGTGCTATATAAATGCAAGTCTTTCTTTCTTTCTAATTAAGGCTTATCACGCTGTTAAAATTAGACTGGAATGGACATGCCCTAACTTTCTGTGGCGGGTTTAGTCTGTATCTACAACATAAATACAGGAACTTCACGCCATTCAATGTATTTCAATGGGGAGCCGGTCAACGTGATGCCGCTTTCACGCAGCTTCCGGCGAAGCGGCACATCTCGGACAGCAGCTTCCAAATTTCCGCGTTTAACTACACAACCGCGCTCACCTGAAGTTGCCGTCCAATGTGCACGTAAATAACACTGAGCGTCGTCAGCCTCACCGTTACTTTTACAGTAAATTCTGGCCCATCAAGTTACATTTACAAGATACTTTTCTTTGTCATGGCACATGTATATGCTTGAAGCATTTCAGTTCTTTTGTGTTTTAGCTTCACTAACATCATGAGTAAGAATCTAGATCAAGATTTTTTTTGAAAGTCAGATTGCTAGTCTGTTTATGATTTATGAAGGCCTGATTCTGTCTTCTACAAAATGAATAAGGAAAAAAAAGGAACATTACTCATCTCTTCTACCTCAAATTGACTGAACTATCACATATAATGAATAAGCTTGGTAAATTGATGCGGAATAATTATAATGGAACTTCAGTCCCTTTAAAAGATGTTGACTTGACCTCAGCTCAAAACTGTCCATGTTTCTGATTCAGCTCAGTTAAATGGCTTGGACTACTACCTAGGAATCCAAATTGGCTCCAAATTGGGGGAGGGAAGTTGTGTGCTGCTGCAGGCTTTAAAGGTCTTTAGGATCACAAATCCCTGATGGTCTATCCCTTGCCACCATCCCAGAAGCACAGTCCTGCAGCACCAAAAATTAATCAGATTTACTTACCTGAATTAAGTAGAATTTGCTAGCTACTTTAAATATCTTCTGACTTGCAACTTCGGAAACCTAGATTGTATGGGCAATCTTTGGGACAAGTGTCCTCCCAGTGGAATCCCCGGAAATTGACGTGCGTTGCATGATGATGTCACGCCCGCATACCATTTAAAAGTTTGTGCTTATTTCATGCAGGAGCCTCCTACCCGTGCCAGGGATACCCCGGGAAATGGGCGCAGTCTTGGTTTTACGGGTGTTAGGCAGAGGGAAATTGTTTCCATAATGCAGGATTATTATTCTAATTTCCCATCTGTTAGTTAATGAAACTTCTATGATTACACTCTGGATGGTTCCATAAGACAGTAGGAAAACAAGAAAACAAAATGGTTGTCCATGTGATTAATGCTTCCAAATTCTTGTTGCTGGCTCACCCTCCTTTACACTAGCTTGCATCCAGTTTACATAGTCACCTGCTTTTCTTTATTATGTTCTAAATTTAAAGTTAAAATGAAGCGAATTAAAAAGTTTGTATATATATCGTAAGAACATAAGCAATAGGAGCAGGAGTAGGCCATTCGGCCCTCGAGCCTGCTCCGCCATTCAATAAGATCATGGCTGATCTGATCTTGGCCTCAACTCCACTTTCCTGCCCGCTCCCCGTAACCCTTGATTCCCCTGTTTTTCAAAAATCTGTCTATCTCCACCTTGATTATATTCACTGAGTCAGTCTCCACAGCTCTCTGGGGTAGAGAATTCCAAAGATTCATGACCCTCAGAGAAGAAATTCCTCCTCATCTCCGTTTTAAATGGGCAACCCCTTATTCTGAAACTATGCCCCCTAGTTCTAGATTCCCCCACTAGGGGAAACATCCTCTCAGCATCTACCCTGTCGAGCCCCCTCAGAATCTTATATATTTCAATAAGATCACCTCTCATTCTTCTGAACTCCAATGAGTATAGGCCCAGCCTGCTCAACCTTTCCTCATAAGACAACCCATGAACTTTTTCTTTCATTTATTTAGATTTTATATTCAGTACACCAAGAGTAAAACTATCGACCAGGAACAGGTAATCTAAGGTTAAATGAGATATAGCAGGTCAGGAGCAATACTGGTATGAGTGGCCATGTTGTTGGGAATTCAGCAGTGAGTCCATCTGCTGGTCTTTACTGGTTAGTGTTCATGCATTTTTTCCACTTGCTAGTACAAGACTTCTGAGTGTTAAAAAGTTACAAAGTATTTACAGCACAGAAACAGGCCATTCAGCCCAACAGGTCTGATGTTTATGCTCTACATGAGCCTCTTCCCACCCCTCTATTTGACCCTGTGCACTCATCAATTGAAGGTTAGTTACTTGAATACCCTTTTGGAAGAACAGTTCCTGATTAAGGCAGCAGCCTCACAGAAGAAAAAGCACCCAGCTCCTTATTTGCTCAAGTCAAATGGTTTATTCCTGGATATCCCCAATTCAGGCTTATCATGGTGACTACTTACTGATGTAAGAGCCACAGCTTTGGCTGAGTCACATCACTTCTGAGTAATTCTGCCACACTGATCTAATTCTCCAGGCATTGCTGAACTGTGTCTTCTTCATCAATGCCTAACCACTACCATTTACAATGTTTATGGATCTTGTCTTTCTCCCTAGTAGTCGATGCATATTATTAATGTAATGTTGTCTACTGATGGTTGACGAGCTCATTTTGTGTTTGACATAGAGAGCAATGTAAGGTCAAACAAACTCTCCTGAATTCTATATTGTTCAAATGCAGTTAAAAGTTTTGTTAGCACATTTGTACATCTACTCCAGTGGTATGCTGCTTGATCAGTAAGGCAGACATCTATTTTGCACGTCAAGGAAGTTAATGTTGTCAAAGTTGGGCAAGCTGGCAAAATAGCAGTTCATTGTTGTACTTTTTGATGCTTCTGCTGGAGCTCTCTAGAGCTTGAGAAGCATAGTACTGGGTGACCATTGAGCAAAAAAAGGTAATATTCATGGTCTCTTCAAAAAATAGTATCCAGAATGATAAAGATGGCTGCACATTTTTTGGCCTCATCTAAACTATTACAGCTGTCTCACTATGTCTACAAAATATCCCAACGGTAGGAAAACCAGAACTGGAATTGTCTTGAATCTGATATCTATTAAGGTCTTATCCTGGGAGATTTTTTTTTTTTTAATTCGTTCATGGGATGTGGGCGTCGCTGGCAAGGCCAGCATTTATTGCCCATCCCTAATTGCCCCTGAGAAGGTGGTGGTGAGCTGTTTTCTTGAACCGCTGCAGTAGTGGTTTGGTACAACTGAGTGGCTTGCTAGGCCATTTCAGAGGGCAGTTAAGAGTCAACCTCATTGCTGTGGGTCTGGAGTCAGATATAGGCCAGACCAGGTAAGGACGGCAGATTTCCTTCCCTAAAGGACATTAGTGAACCAGATGGGCTTTTACGACAATCCGGTAGTTTCATGATCACCATTACTGATACTGGCTTTTTATTCCAGATTTACTTAATTAACTGAATTTAAATTTCCCAGCTGCCATGGTGGAATTTGAACTCACGTCTCCGGATCATCTGTCCAGGCCTCTGGATTACTGGTCCAGTAAAATAACCACTATGCCACCGTACTCCTGGGGCTTCAACAGATTCAGAGTTGGCCCAGCTAAGCCAAGACTGAGGCTATCCAGGCAACAGGTCTTTTGATTTTCTCATGAATTATAGACATAAAGCTGATGTTCTAGCCCTGAATTTGAGGAACGACACCTTAGTCATGTGTTTCTGGAAGCAAAGCTTTCACCAGATGACAGGGTTCCTTTGAGTGCAAAGCACTGAGCATGATATATATTTGGGCACCAAGGTTTTTCATATCAATTAAATGGCCTTCATGAACATAAAGGGTTTACACTCAATTAATATCCATGTGGTATTTGAGCACAGAAACCTCATTATGAATGTCGGTGGCCATCAGACATAAAGAAGCTATGATGAACTAATTGTGCAGCTTTTCACAGTAATTGCCTTATTTGAGAAGAAACAATGGTTGGATGGCTCCTGGGAGAACAAGGCATCCATGGCTGCTGAGAAACCCTCAACAGCAGAAGAACACTTCAGTATGGACATCTATGTGCCATGCAGCATACTCACAATGAAAAAGTCTGCACAGCAGTGCAATGTTTGTGCACAATGCTTCAAATGGCAACTCCCAGAGAGTGAGGCAGTTCCCAACTGAGAATGTTTGCACAATGTCTGATGAGCCCCACAAGAAATGTGTGCACAAATGAGGAGCACAGTTACCTTCACTTTGTTCCTCATACTAACATAATTCTTCCTCAGTTGTAGTCAGGTGCAGCCGATTACAATGTCATGGCCAATGGCCTTCCTGCACACATTGGCACATGTGCATTTATAGGAGGATGGTCTTCAGCCCCAATTAATGCCATCCTCCTTTGATGCAACTCCAACTCTACAGCATCTGAGGGTTAGGGTGTTGCCCACCTGTCTCCACTGTGCCAGAACAATTGATCAACTTTGCTGTCATCACCACAACTTCCTCCATTGTGTAGACGTGTCAGCTGTGGCTCAGTGGGTAGCACACTCGCCTTCTGAGTCAGAAGGTTGTGGGTTCAAGTCCCAATCCAGGGACTTGAGCACACAAAGCTAGGCTGACACTCCAGTGCAGTGCTGAGGGAGTGCTGCACTGTCGGAGGTGCTGCCTTTCGGATGAGACGTTAAACCGAGGCCCCGTCTGCTCTCTCAGGTGGACATAAAAGATCCCATGGCACTATTTTGAAGAAGAGCAGGGGGGTTATCCCCAGTGTCCTGTCCTCAATCAACAAAACAAAAACAGATTATCTGGTCATTATCACATTGCTGTTTGTGGGACCGCGTGTCCCACATTACAACAGTGACTCTACTTCATTGACTGTAAAGCGCTTTGAGACATCCGGTGGTCGTGAAAGGCGCTTTCTTATATAGAAGCAAAATGTTGTTGATATCTCTGCTGAAGTATAGCAAACATAATTCAACAGTAAGCTAGGTCTGAGGTAGCTGTGTGTTATACATCCCAAGACATAATTAGCTTTCTGTCCTGCTGTTACACATTTCGCTGCTCATTTCAGTGAAATGTCCACCAATATGCCCATATCCCTATCTGTGCTGGTAGTCTATTCAATTTAAGGGGCAAGACTCCCACTGCCAAATTTTGCAGAACCCTCCCTGAGCTACTTGTACAGCCGATTTGGTACTTGGAGGTAATGGTACATAGTTGTCAATGAAAGACATTGCATTAAGGCCCATGAGGCTGATGCTGCGCCAAAGGGTAGCAGCTTACACTGGTAGCATGGACTCAATAGCCAAAGCCTGAATTACACTTGTCTATGACTATGTGAAGCTGGACAATCTTTTTAGATCTATGAATGTCAGTCATCTTCTGGGACTACTACCTGGCTGATAATGAGGAGAATATTAAACATTAAGTATTAAGTATTTACATAGATTCCTGTGGTCAATAAGAATTTAAAAGCCCCATTATTTTTGACCATTACAAACTAGGTTGGTGTACAGATACACTGTATCATAGATTGGACGGGTCACATTGTCCGCATGCCCGATACGAGACTCCCAAAACAAGCGCTCTACTCGGTGCTCCGGCACGGCAAGAGAGCCCCAGGCGGGCAGAGGAAACGTTTCAAGGACACCCTCAAAGCCTCCTTGAAAAAGTGCAACATCCCCACCAACACCTGGGAATCCCTGGCCCAAGACCGCACAAAGTGGAGGAGAAGCATCCGGGAAGGCGCCAAACACCTCGAGTCTCTTCGCCGGGAGCAAGCGGAAGCCAAGCGCAGGCAGCGCAAGGAGCGCACGTCAACCCAAGCACCCCACCCACCCGCCCCTTCAACCACCGTCTGCCCCACCTGTGACAGAGACTGTAGGTCCCGCATTGGACTCATCAGTCACCTGAGAACTCATTTTTAATGTGGAAGCAAGTCATCCTCGGTTCTGAGGGACTGCCTAAGAAGATGATCAGATTGGTAGGATGTAGGCATAATTCTTCGCATGACCGATTGCCAATGTTAGCTGAGCTTTTTGGGTTCGGAGGAAAGGATGCGTCCTCAAAGGGAATAAGGGAGAAAAAATAAGCCAGTTGTTGACAGAGCAGCATAGCAAGTTATGTGACCACCTCAGTCAGGCAATGGCCAGGGAAAAGAAACAAATCCTCAGGCTCACAGGTTAAACAAAAACACAAGTTGTGATACTATCTCAGAAAAATATTTGATCTCACTTGTGGGAACAGTATGATCATGGCTGATGTCGATGAAAATTGAAAAGAAATTAAGTTTGTCAATTGAGACGGAAAATATAAAGTACTGAAAAGAATAAGTCACGCGCCCCTGGATAATTATTTTTTAAAGCAACTGGCATCCCTTGTGACTTTCTCTGAGAGTTTTCAGAACCTTGCCCATATTATGTACAGGATAAGGACTGAAGATGAATGGGATATGCACCTCTCTCATCACCAAAGCACTGGAGCCTATTTAGTTTACTATTTCACACTATAGTAGTCACCTGGGTTTTCATACTTTCCACAACAGTTTTCCATCAATTTGATACCCTTCATCTACCCTATTTCATGTAACCATTTTTATTTAAATGGTTACTATTAAATGTGCTTCTTTGCTCAATGAAGTAGATTGTTTACTCACAAAAGGGAAACCATCACTTCATGGATGGACTGATATCACAAAGTTACACTGCAAAGTTAGAAATCTGAAGCATGTCATTTTATGCCATGCATATTTTAGCTCCGATTCACTAAAAATAATGTTCGATACCTCAGCAATTACATCAAATGATTGTTCACTGCAGTGTCAACGTAATTGGAGTTTAATAAATAATTAAGTTCTTTGCACAAATTATAGCAATGTATCCTCACTTTGGTTATCCTCCAGTGCCACAGTTATAATTTATTGCTAATTGCTCCATGCACAAATTGGGCAAAAGCTACTTTAATAGTTTCTCAACCCTGCACAAATAATTTTGCAATGTTTAACGCCCACTGATATATATATATATATATATAACCAAAGTAACAAATCATGAGAACTATTCTTTAAAATATGGGATACAGTCAGTCACAAATGTTCTCATGGGCATCCACTGTAGCTTCACTGTATTTAGACCTGCAGTGATACTGTCACTTCTGTGTTGCTGCAAAGCAGTTTCCACTTCACTTCAATGAAACATATAATTACAGAGTCAGACCATGATTGGACTCCAAAGTTGAACGAGGCTGAGACCCACTGGGGGAAACAGTTTCATGTTGCATGGCTTGACACCATGAGGAGTGTCAAACGGATTTTAAAATGTTTAGGTAGATCTTTGGGCTTCTGGGTACTTTATCAAGGTTTTGAGAACATTGGCCAGGAGTGAGAGCTCTGGTTATCGACATGCAATCTCTTGTGGTCACGGCAGTGCAGAGTCACAGCTATGGGCTGGTACTTCTGACTGTGAACCTCATATTGCAGTGACCATCTCAGACTGGTAGTGCAGTGAAGCTGTAGGATAAATAATTTAAATCCTCAGTAAATTGTAAAATATCATCTAAAGTGAAGCCCATAAAAAAAATCTCTTTGGTGTGCATAAGGTATTTTCCAGACTTCAGTGGATCTTGCAACATTGGCCCAGATTCTGCGGTGGGTATGATGGCATACTCTCAGAGTACGCCGCCATCATACCGCCTTTGAAATCCACCGCAAGTTCGGGATTTCCGCATGGGCTCGCGCATGCGCTAAATCCCAAACTTGCGGTCTGTCAACGTAGGCATTGACAGGCCATCCGCTCCACCTCCAAAAACCTAATTGCTGCCGCAGAGTTGGGCTATTCCCAACAACTGCCCAGCAATTATGTACAGAAATGTTATGGCTGATGTAAACAGGTGCAGAGCCCGTTTCCACAGCACAAGGGGATACCTGAAATGAAAAAAATGCTTTTTCTTTTAATTAAATGACTTAAAAGCTTTAATGGGAAGCAATCCTAGCGTATATTAAAGCTACAGATTTTTTTTAAATAACATTTACATTTCATAACTTTCTGCACAGTGCACAGTATTTGTTTCGAAGTGGGAATGAAAAGTAATGAATTGGATTCCCACGATAAAAGCTAAATCTGTAATGTCTTAAAGGCTGTTGTAATGAAGTAATGTAGTAATTTAAATGAATGAAAGACAATGGGGGAAACATTCGGTTGGTTAGCACCTCCAGTTAACACCTCCGTGGGGCGCTCACGGGGCGCCAGGAACTTAGCGCTCGAGCGCAGTGATTTTAGTGCCGCTCGTGAAATTGACCAGTCATTTTGTGGCGGCGCTAAACACTACTGCCACGATCTCCTGCGCCCCCAGATTGTGACGTCAGTCGAGCGTGTAACACCCCGGTAGCGCCCCGGACTGGATATTGAGTCGCGCCCCCTGCCTTAGCACCTGCTGCTAGGAACGACAGGTAGAGGGGTACGTTTTCAAGTTGGGAAGGGGCTGGGGGAGCGCTATTTAAAGGCGGGCGCTTCCTGCCTTTTCTTGTTAGCAAAATTTTTGGTTTTAACGCTGTCCTAAGGAGTTTTGGCCCTCAGCACCACTTTTGAGGTTCCTAAGCGCCGAGCTCTTTCCCTGGGCCTATCCATTAGTGCTTCCAACACAATTGCTTTTGAGGTCTCTCCAGGCTGAGATTCAAGGCTGCAATGAATAGGGTGTGGCTGGCCAGCAAGATGGCCCCTCCCTTTTAAGAACTGGACGGCGCCAGTCTGTCTGGCTTCCATGGTAATTGGCATCACCTGAGCTTCCGTCGCGTTCTGAGGTAGCGCCTCGCTCCCTGACGTTTGCACCTTGCGAGGTGTTTAGCACCTGATTTAGTGCTCAAATCACCTCCAGGGGCGACAGAGGCGATAATTAGCGCCGGGTGCTAAACTTTGCGCCCGGCCGATATTAGCGCCCCAAAATGGGCGATACCCAATTTTTCCCCCAGTCTGTTTTCTGACTGGAGGACCAGGCCTGCGTGATCCCAGGTACGCTTCCGCATAGGCTGCGTCCCTGGGAGCTGTGGGCCATTACGCTGCCCTCCTACTCGCAGAGAAACTTTCAAAAACTTTTAATAAAATGGCAAAGTAAAATGGAAAGTTTTTTTAAAAGGTGTGCAAAGTAATTAACTGATTTAAAAAGCCGTGCACTTACTTACAGAAGAAAAATGACAGAGCAAAAGATTGATAAGAAGCAGAGGAGTCACAACTTTAGTGATGAAGACCTCAACACACTCCTCAATGAGGTGGAGGTGAGGTGTTGGTGGCTACTGGGGAACGAGAAGTGTAGGGCACCACAGAAAGTTAGCATGTTGGCGTGGAAGGAGGAGGCACAGGCTCCGAGTGCTAACTGCACCGTGCCACGGAGCGCGGAATGAGATTTTTTATCAACCATTTTAACGTTACAACTGTTTACAAATTAGCAAGTAGCTAGTTCACTCAATTTGTATTGAAAGTCTTGCACTAAGCACCTCAATGTTTATGTGAAGTTTAACAATAACTACCTCAAAGGTCTTGCAATGAGTATTTGCTGCTTCAATAAAAGTTAACTGTTTCACATTCAATCTTTGCCGTTCACTTGTGTGTCTTCCTGGGGAGGGGGCGGGAGGAGGCATCGTGCCACTCTCATCACTATCCAAATGCATGAGCCAACTGCTCTCTAACTGCTCTTAAGGGTCGGTCCTTCCCGCAGGGCAAAGTTGTGCAATGCGCAACAGACCACCACAGTCCTCGTCACTTTGATAGGTGAGTACTGCAAATTCCCCCGACCCGTTCAGGCACCAGAAGGGTGATTTCAGCACCCCGATTGTCCTCTCTACCACTTGGCGCATGCACACGTGTGCACCGTTTTATATTTCCTGTGCTTCACTGTTGGTCCTGCAATAGGGTGTCAACAGCCACGGCTTCAGCAGGTAGCCTTGGTCGCCTAATAGCCACCCAGATCCTTGACTCAATCTACTGAGGGTGTCATGTAAGTCTGAGTGCTGGAGGATGAAAGCATCATGAGCACTTCCCCGGTGATCTGCATTGACATTCAGGATCCTCACAAAGGATCATCACATTTAATGAATGAAACCCCTTCCTGTTTATGTATGTAAGCGGCGTATCATTCGGTGCCTTCAATGGGACATGGGTTCCATCGACAGCTCCAAGCACTTTGGGGGAGGCAGCGATCACTTTGCTGCGCTGGGGACATGTCAAAATTGATGAACTCAGAAGCCCTACGGAATATGGCATCCGTGACCTGGTGAATGCAGGCCCTCATAGCGCTCTGGGTGATGTTGCACATGTCACTGGTGCCTGATTGAAATCTGCCTTCTGTAGTTACCTTCATGGCCACTGACGAGGCAGTGCGGGACTTCGAACGTGGCTGAAGGCCCTCCTTTAACATATCACAGAGGCGGCCGATCGACTCTTTACGGAAGCGTAGTCTCCTCACAGACAACTCCTCCCACATCATCTTGAAAGACAGCCTCTCCCTATACACTCTCTGGCGTGGGCAAAAGTTCCTCCTGATCAGCCTATGGTCATGGTGCCCGACTCTTCATCACTGTTCCCTGCTGCGTCGGACTCTCATTATGCACAAAGCAGACAACATTGGGGCGAGTGGAAAAGGCGTTTTTCTCCCTCACAGGCTTCCTCTTAAAGCAATTTCAGTACGTGTGAATACATTTTGAAAAAAATCTGATATCTGGGTCTCACAGCTGTTTTGTTTAAGTTTCTTCCATGTAAAAATATCCTTCCAGTGGAATCCTGGCTTAATTAAATATACGCAAATGGCAAACAGGCTCCTTGCACCTCCTCAGACAAGCCGTCAAATTTTCTGGTAATTTTAATTCGTAAGAAGTGGGCAATTGGCCCAATTCCACGTCTCTGTGGTCATTTCATCGTCGGAGACTTCAACAACGCACCTTGTGGAGGAGCGGGGAATCACTGACAGCAACTTCCAGATTTCCGCGTTTAACTGCGCATGTGCGGACACCAGAAGTTGCTGTCAGTTTCACAGAGTAATGACGGCGAACGCTGACAGTTTCACCGTCATTACAACCGCAAAATCCAGGCCAAAAAGTTTTTCTTCAAAGGCTATCATGGTACTAGTGACTGTCAAAGTATTGACAATCTTCTATGAACTTGCCAATGATTTGGCAGTGCTTTAGCTGAAGTAAAATGTAGAAGCACTGCACCACACCAATCTTAGAGAGTGAATTTAATCCTGTATCACAGGAGTCTCATTTTCAAAGAGATAGATATTAAGACTTATTATGCAAAGGGAAGTATTTTTTTTAAAAGCACCTGAGAAACCAGCATAGTAGAATGAGACAACTCAAATTAAGAAGCAATCTCACTTAATCAGGCATTTAAAGACAGGCACAACTTAATCACAACCAGTGTAACTCATTCCCATCATTTTATTTGGACTAAAAAATGATAGGTGTGCTGAAATGTCATTTAGGAATTATTCCTGAAGCAATGGAATAGCATTCAGGCATAGCCTGGAGTAGATGGCCAACAAAAAAACTTCAACGCTCACAGCCAGGAACACAGGTGAAGGAACTATCTGCCAAGGGAAATGGGCAGTGGAGAGATATCCTGACAACTGAAAGGTTCGGATATATAGCATCACAATCCTCCAACCTGTCCCCATAATAGCTGCAATGCCATCTGCACACTGACGTTGCCAAAAATCTACTGTTCAAAATTCGTAATAAAGTAGAATTGGAGGGCTTTAATAGTCAGTCATAGGAGTTATAGTAACAACTGCATTAATGATTTAAATCTCAACACACAATGCAATTGTAGGAGCTAAAGTTTTATGGTAGTCAGTAAAAGTAACAACAACAACTTGTATTTATATAGCGCCTTTAATGTAGTAAAATGTCCCAATGCACTTCACAGTAGTATTATAAGACAACAAATTTGACACCGAGCTACATAAGGGGAAATTAGGGCAGGAGCTTGGTCAAAGAGGTAGGTTTTAAGGAGTGTCTTAAAGGAGGAAAGAGAGGTAGAGAGGCAGAGAGGTTTAGGGAGGGAATTCCAGAGCTTAGGGCCCAGGCAACAGAAGGCACGGCCACCAATGGTTGAGCAATTATAATCAGGGATGCTCATGAGAGCAGAATTAGAGGAGCGCAGATATCTCGAGGGATTGTGGGGCTGAAGGAGATTACAGAGATAGGGAGGGGCGAGGCCATGGAGGGATTTGAAAACAAGGATGAGAATTTTGAAATCGAAGCACTGCTTAACTGGGAACAAATGTAGGTCAGCGAGCACAGGGGAGATGGGCGAACGGGACTTGGTGCGAGTTAGGACACGGGCAGCCGAGTTTTGGATGACTTCAAATTTACGTAGGGTAGAATGTGGGAGACCAGCCAGGAGTGCGTTGGAATAGTCAAGTCTAGAGGTAACAAAGGCATGGATGAGGGTTTCCGCAGCGGATGAGCTGAGGCAGGGGCGGAGACGGGCGATGTTACAGAGGTGAAAAGTAGCCAACAATGATAAATTAGTAGCTTGGGAGAGATACTTATGTAACAGATTGATCGATTATCTGAGCAATAACTGTACACAAAGCAAAGATATTGGGAACAGAAAAAAAAGTGAAGCATGAGAAGATGTTATGGGCAAGACATCTTTGAATCTGCACTGTTCAAAAGGTTTCTTGATTTCCACAAATTGTCTGAACCTATCGCAGGAGCCTTTGTTTAACTGACAAACCTCCAAGTGAAGATTGCCTAATATTTTTTTACCTAGGTGGGGTCTTCTTTGTCATTCATAATTCATAACTCATAGTAATCGCTTTCATAATAATGCCCAATATGAAAAACTGCTTCAAGTCCCATTGCCCATTATTGGAGGAACTACGTTTTCCAACTGGAATAGTAAAACAAAAGCAAAATACTGCAGATGCTGGAAATCTGAAATAAAAACAGAAAATGCTGTAAATACTCAGCAGGTCAGGCAGCATCTGTGGAGAGAGAGACAGAGTCAACTTTCCAGATCAATGTATTGTTTGTGCTACACTACTAATATTTCCTATGTTTTGAACGGCAGGATAAGGAGCTCTCAGCAGGATTCAGATAAGTAAGTGCGCCAGTCAATCAGGCACACTGACAAGAGCATAACCTGCATTCTAATGAGAAAAGGTCAAGTGGAAACTTCTTTACCCACCCTATCCTGCAACTAAATGACAACTGTATGTTGACAATATTTGCAAGGAAACTGACTCATGTCTACAGTGAGGCTGGAGGGCTCAAAACGTTTAAAATCCATAATAGTTTTCTGAAAAGAAACCATTTACTGCAGAACACATTATAAGCTCTCACATTGCCCTTATAAATGGACAAAGCTGTTGCAAATGCAGCCAGTGCCCGATGGAAGGAGACTCAAATTGGAGTTTTGTTGGTCATCACAGTATAGCACCAGAATTACCAAAAGAATCTGTGCTGTCACTAAGGGGTAAAATCGGGTACATTATGTTGAGAAAAAAAAAATGACAGTGCTAAGCAATGTTCCCTTTATTTTTTGGGGGGTGCGCGGCCCCTTTAAGGCTGCGTGGGAGCTGAAGTGCGTTGTGCGGCTTAAAGGGAACATTGGCGCCAAGGTGACAGAGATTAATTTTTGCCCTACTGTTCCAAGAAAGAGCAGCAATAACAGTTTAACCAGTGTGGGACTACAAACAAGACACGGGACCTGAAATTGCGGTCGGAGGCTTCCCACGGGAGAATGCCTCCGAACAGCAAGTAAAATCCGTACTTACCTGATGGCCCCGGACCTACGAAGACTTGCGCTCCTCGGCCTGCAGGCGCACGCCTGCGTAAAGGCCCACATAGCCCAGGGGCGCATGCAGTTCGCAAGCGTCCCTGGGATCATGTGGGCCGGCCCAACCAATCAAAAAGGGGAATTCCCATTATGATTATGGGGATTCCAGTTCTGTACAGAATCCCCATAAGCATAATACGAATCACATAAAAAATACATTTTCACACAACCTAAATAAAAATAAATCATCACATTTAAAATCAACTAAAATACAATTTAATTAAACATTTAAAACAAAAATTGGCATCCTGTGCACTCTCCCTCTTTCCACTCTACTACTGGTGCCAGAGCCTTTAGCCATCTCAGCCCTCCTCTCTGCAACTTCCCTATCCATTTCTCCTCTCCACCTTCCCCCATAACATGAAAAGCCTCACCAAAATCCTTCTCTTGGACAAGTCTTTAATCAACTTTCCTAACATTCCCACAAAGTTAGCTTCTGTTGCTCCTCTGTGAAGCACTGGGACATTTTTCTACATTAAAGATACTACATAAATGCAAGTTCTTGTTGTAATGCGGAAGAGGGAACACAAGGTGAAAGCAGAACACTGATGAGGAAGGAGTAGGGGCAGGTGTAGCAAAAGCAGGGATTGTTTATCATGTGTCAGACAGAGATCTCTTGTGCTGACTAATCCATCTAGGTTGTCTCAGTATGCAGACCTGAGTGGACACCCTGTCCAATGGAGAATATTATGATACATGGACCAGTCACTTGTCTCCAAACAGACACCAGGGCAAGTTGATATGGTTACGTTCGACAAATAGTTGTTAGTTTGCCACTGAACAGGAACAACAGCAATGGCAACTGCCGTAATGCATAACTAAATTTCCTACCACTGCTATGGATGCTTGGGGGGTCCCAACTGCAAGAAGCAGCCATGGTTGTCTTCACGTCACTTAGCAAATGTTTTCAGACAATCATGAGGGGCAAATTCAGAGACCACAATTATGTCCATTGTTCTGTGCTTGCTCAGATTAGTAGGCACATGCCTTCCATCCACAGGCACAGATGCAGATATATTAGGGTTAGTCACAGATTAAGTTGGCATGGCTTCTGAATCTCATGCGACCTGCCAATTTCCACCACTGCTACTTCCCCGCTAAGAGAGCATGTCGGAGTTAACCACGTACACAGGGCTTTTACAGAAGTTCACAAATCACGATAGATAAATTGAAGAGAAAAACACATACATTCAAACAACGTATATTTTTAAAATACATTTTACATACTGTCATAGTGAAGAAAGAAAGTGCCAGATGTTTGAGTAAACAGGGAACATGCCGTTCTCAGAAATAATTAAATAGGTAAAGCAATAGTAGTTACATGATTGTATATATGACCAACAGAAAGTGATAGTGGCCAATTGCAGAGTTCACTTAGATGAACTGTAAAATGATATCATGCAAACTGTCTCCCTGGCTTCAATAGCTGACCTGGTGCTCATTGCTGCTGTTTAGTGTTGTCCTCCTGCTCTTCCAATACTTGCTGCTTTTCATCATTCAAGTCCACACTGAGGCCTCTGTCTATGGCAATATTGTACAGCACGCAGCATATTGTTAGAATTTTTCTCTGCAACATATTGTGAGACTCATACCTTTCCACCCTCCTCTCCCACAGCTCGTCAATTATTTGAAGTGTTTCTTTCACACCCTAAATATTTGATTACTGATTTGCCCCTGTGTGTCCATGTGTTAGTTCTCTGCTGCAGTACAAAGGTTGTTCCAAGGTTTCACCAGCCATGGTTGCATCCCACATTAAGAGCAGTCAACCAACCATCCTTCCTTTTCCTTCAAAGAATCAGTTAATGCGGCTTTCATCGACCTTAGCAAGCTTATTTTTTTCTGTTAATTTAGGATGCGAGTAAGACTCGGAGAAGCAATACAAACAGACAAAAAATCCATCACTGCCTTCTACTACTCTTGCTTCACTGCTTATGCACATGTACTTTTTCACCAAAACGAACGCAGAAGAAAATGCAGCCTGAGGGAATATGGACATTGACTCCCATCTCACCACAGGCACCAACACTGCCACAGGAGAACTGATACTTTGATGGTGGTGGCAAATCAGTATGTCATTTGAAGGATCTGTAAGAAATTTCAATAGATAAAAGCTTTTATGTTTATACTGCATGGACATAATTGTGACAAACAACTGAGGAACAAGATTGCCTAATTAAAGCGTTTTGTAATTATTTGAAAGATTACCTTCACTATCTTCGCTATAATTAGTAGGTACAAGCAGTAATTATCTTTCCCCTGTTTACATGCAAAATGTGGAATGAATTTGGAGAGACTCATGAACATCAAATAGTTCTACTTTGCCTTCCTTTAATCTTTTGGATACGGAATATTTTTGCCAATTTCAAAATTGGCATCCTTTTTTAAAACATCTGCAAAAATAATTTTCAGTCAACTTTCAACAATTACTGTTATATAATAGAACTGAAGAAATCTAAAGAGCCAAATAATATTTCAGTTAAAGTATTTTTGGAATAATCAAAAAAGAATGGGCCAAAACTTCGGCACTTGCCGGGTGAGTACGCGCTGTGTACTCACCCGTAAGTCCTCCTGAAGTGCCGGTTTCCTGCATGCACTGCGCATGTGCGGGAAACTGGAACTTCCGGTCTGGTGAAGGGAGCGGTTCAGAGGTGAACCGCGTGCACGGTAGAGGCTGCGCGCACGCAGCAAACTTAGGGTTTTTTTCAGGTTTCTACGGGAGGGTAAGTATTGAAGAACCTACGCTTTTAAAAAGGAGGCGCAGGACCCATTTTCAACAAGGTAAGTCGTTAATTAATTATAATTTAAAAAAAATTTCAACAGGTTTATCTTTTTTAGATACTTTAAAGAAAGGTAAGTTTATTTTTCGCACTGTTAAAAAGTATTTTAATTTTTTTCAAAAATTTAAAGTTTTGTTTAAAGTAGTTAATTTATTTAACTTATAGTTATTTTATAAATATGATGGTTTTTTAAAAAAATTATTTGAAGTTTAGCTGTTCTTTTGGGGCCAATTTCAATTCACAGATTTGCCAGGTCTTCCTGTCAAATCTATGAATGAAAGATGGTCTGCTGCCATTGGCTCTCCATGGCCCACGTGATCCCAGGGGACGCATCGCACTAACTATGCCCCTGGGACACGCAAGCACTGCGCGCTAGCTCTTGGATCAGGCCCAGGAGCTGAAGTCCCCGTGGGCCCAGAGGTCAACAGCAGGCGCGGTAGGTAAGCGCGCGCGTGATCCTTACCCCCGCGGCAAGCCGGAGAGGCGAATTTCAGGGCCAATGTGTCATATTGTTGGTTTTGGCTTTGATATTGTTCTGATCTTAAGGATTTGAACTGTAGGAATGAGTCTACACAGATAAAAGTTCATTTACGGATTGCAATAACATCAATCATCATGAAAAGCAACAGGAATAAGCACAGTAAGGATCAAATAAAGTAGTTTCGCTCAATTGACAAAACAAGCTTAAGTAAAATCAATTTCATTATAATGTGCTGTTCGCAATTTGAATCTAACTTGCATTCAAACAATGACAATGATACCTAAAGATGGCCTTTTTGTTACCCATGTCCAGCAGTTTTGCAGGGAGCATAATATTTCCATTAATTGAGGCAGTCAATGTAAATTGTGCCAAAATGAACAGTGCTGTTCATTGTTTATTTTAAGGATATGTTTGCTACATTGTGTAAAAGCAAAAGTTCTGAAATAAACATATTTTATAAATATACTTTCTGTTGACAGTAGCAAATACTTTCTAAATTGCACAATTCCCTGGCAACCCCTCAATAAAGAAATCTAACTAAAATAAAAGTGAAGTAGAGAGATTGTTTCAGGGGCGGGCGAGGAAAGCAAATGATATGTTAGCCTTTATTACAAAGGGATGGGAGTATAAGAGTAAAGAAGTCGTACTGCAATTATATAGGGCTTTGGTGAGACCACACCTGGAGTACTGTTCATAGTTTTGGTCTCCTTACCTCAGGAAGGATATGCTTGCCTTAGAGGGAGTGCAACAAAGGTTCACTAGACTGATTCCTGGGATGAGGGGATTGCCCAATAAGGAGAGACTGAGTAGACTAGGCCTATATTCCCTCGAGTTTAGAAGAATGAGACGTGATCTAATTGAAATGTATAAAATTGTTAAAGGGCTTGGCAGGGTAGATGCTGGGAAGATGTTTCCCCTGGCTGGGGAGTCTAGAACTAGAGGTCACAGTCTCAGATTACGGAATCAGCCATTTAAGACTGAGATGTGGAGAAATTTCTTCACTCAAAGGGTTGTGAATCTTCGGAATTTTCTACCCCAGAGGGCTGTGGATGCTCAGTCATTGAGTATATTCAAGGCTGAGATCAACAGATGTTTGGACTCTAAGGGAATCAAGGGATATGGGGATAGGGCGGGAAAGTGGAGTTGATGTAGAAGATCAGCCATGATCTTATTGAATGGCGGAGCAGGCTCGAAGGGCCGACTCCTGCTCCTATTTCATATGTTCTTATGTTTTTATGGAGAATGAATTTCACAGCCATTCCTCTCTTCTGATCAGTTTGTACTGGGATTTAATGCATGGTTTAAATAATTAGGCCTGAACTATGTTAATAGATTTTTGATTCTCCTTCAATTTGCTCCCCTCATCATCTTTTTCTGTCGACAGGATCTAGAGGCGAGGTTACAGCCCCACAGATGCTATTACTCCAACACCCCTTACAAGGGCAATTCTTATACTTCACACTTGAGGCTGCACAGTGGATATTCATGAGCAATCCCACCATAAATGTGAGAAATCTTAGGCAAGCCCCATCGAATCCTCACCTACACATCACCTCTTTCCAGTTAAGAATTACTGAATAATGACATCATAGAAACTCTGGCTGTATTTCCTTATGCCCCTGCTTTAGAGATGTTAAGAGCAAGAATAGCTCATTCATTACTGCCAGACTAGGAATCAAGCCAGAGATCTTTCTGATCTGTGTCGATCAGTACCGCAATACAAACATAAAACAGTAAACAACATGGGAGGTAGTCAGGTCAGCAGTCATGCACTGAAACAGCATATATATCATCATGGAACCTCAGCTGAAGACTAAGCTCTAGGAACAGATTCCGACCCAAGCTCAGGTCTCAACAGTGGTGGTTTACAGACAGATGTTTTTAAGACACTATAGGGGGAATTATGCAGAAATTTGTTGCGATGTTTTGCACATTTTTTAATCTATTTGTGAAGCTAGGAAAGTGGGGTACAGCTCACTTGGATGAAAAACCAACATGGCTAATGAAATCAGTTTCAAAAAATTATCTGAGCCATATGATTGTCTGCTTCTGTGGCAGCTGTCAGTTCTCCAACTGTCTCTATTTTAGTAATAGAGAGAGTGAGAAACAGTTTTCTACACATTCTTCTTCAAACAAAAATGAACAAATTTGAGACAAATACGATCCTTCATACCCTATGGATGTCAAAAGTTTCCCATGCCCTATGTACACTGTTCTTCCGACTGGCACATGCCAGAATCAAGACTTATGGACGGATTGATAGAAAGATAAGGGACGTAACACAAAAGTACAGCGCAAGACAATTATGATAAGAAAAGAGTTCAGATTTCTCTGAAATTCAATCTAGTGGTTGCTGGGAGCAGAGAATAACTTGGGATAGATTTCCTCTCACCGAATGCATGCACCAGTAACCCTGGATCTTCATAACTCTGTCATACTGCACAATTTTCTCTAAAGCTGAGTTGAGGTGATAATGCTTGGTGAAGGTGCAGGACTTCTTCCAATTTCCTAGGAAAAGTCTTGGTCAATTACTTTCCTAAAAATAGTCCATAGCTGACTCTCACACAAACTGAATATCTATTGATTCCATCTACAGTATATGATAGAACGCAGATGACCAGTTGACTTGCCACATTCTGCCTGGACAGATGAAAAGCCAGGGTTTAAGTCCTATTGAATGATGAGTTTTTACATCTAGTCTGATCAATATTGTAACAGAATGGCTGTCAGGCATCTGTCAGGTTGCTTTTGTGGAGCTAGTAGCAGGATATTGTGAGCTAATGAAACTGTAGGGATTATGGATGCCGGCAAAGTCTAACCACCTCCCCTTGACATTCACCGGGATTACCATCTTCAAATTCCCCCACCATCAACATCCTGGGGGTCACCATTGACCAGAAACTTAACTGGACTAGCCACATAAATACCGTGGCTACAAGAGCAAGAAGGTATTCTGCGGCGAGTGACTCACCTCCTGACTCCCAAAGCTTTTCCACCATTTACAAGGCACAAGTAAGGAGTGTGATGGAATACTCTCCACTTGCCTGGATGAGTGCAACTCCAACAACTCTCAAGAAGCTCGACACCATCCAGGACAAAGCAGCCCGCTTAATTGGCACCCCATCCACCACCTTAAACATTCACTCCCTCCACTTCCGGCGCACCGTGGCTGCAGTGTGTACAATCTACAAAATGCACTACAGCAACTCGCCAATACTTCTTCAACAAAGCCCCAACCTCTACCACCTAGAAGGACAAGGGCAGCAGGCGCATGGGAACACTACCACCTGCAAGTTCCCCTCCAAGTCACATACCATCCTGACTTGGAAATATATCACCGTTCCTTCATCGTCGCTGGGTCAAAATCCTGGAATAACTTACCTAACAACACTGTGGGAGTACCTTCACCACATGGACTGCAGCAGTTCAAGAAGGCGGCTCACCACCACCTTCTCAAGGGCAACTAGGGATGGGAAATAAATGCTGGCCTTGCCAGTGACACCCATATCCCGTGAATGAATTTAAAAAACAATGACATGTTACTTATGTAATGTTGTTCATTATGTTCAACAATCACCAAGGTTGCTGTCAAAATTCCACCTCTGGTAAATATTAGAAATGAGACTACAGTTTGGCAGAAATATCAAGTACAACTTTCACAGAACATGTCTTACTTCTAATGAATATTATCATAACTACTGTAGATAGAAAGTACGTTTCCTACATTACAACAATAGCTACACTTCAAAAATTACTTAATAGGCTGCGAAGCACTTTGGGATGTCCCGAGGATATGAATAGCTCGATATAAATGCAAGTTCTTTCTTCTTCTCTTTCTGGCAAGAAGAACAGGTGTGATCGCCTGGAAATTCCAGTTCACGGCAAAATGGGGCTAAACAGTGCAATGTGAGTGTTTCCACTAAATGCACTTGCATGGATGTTTATTCTGATATTTGAGATTTGCATATATACAATATTCAGTGCGACTTCCCAACCACACAGTGGGCTGACAAGTGGAACATTTGTACCAGTTCCACAGCTGACTGTGATTTAAATTCAGTACTTTTGCAACACAAAGGGAGGAGCTTGCGCTGGAAAATTGCTGGACAATGGAAGCCTCTGATTCATGCCCCTCCAGATTTACAGATGCTATGCTCCAACTTATGCTACAGAAAGTGAAGAAAAGGAGGGGTTGTCTTCTCAAGAACAGAATGGCATTCTCCACAGAATATTGGTGCAATATCCTGGTAGGAGATAACTGACAGGTGGCTGCTGTCACCAACAACAATTTCCATTTGTACAGTGCCTCTAATGTCAGAAAACTTCCCACACGCTTCATAGGAGCATAATGATAATAATTGACACTGAGCCAAAGAAGGAGATATTAGGACAGATGACTAAAAGCTTTGTCACAAGAGGTACATTTTAAGGAGAGTCTTAAAGGAGGAGAGAGGTGGAGAGACAGAGAGGTTTGGGGAGAGAATTCCAGATGTTAGGGCCTAGATGGCTAAAGGGACAGCCGCCAATGGGGCAAAGGGAGGGATGAACAAGAGGACAGATTTGAAGGAATGCAGAGGGTCATAAAGCTGAAGGAGTTACAAAGATAGGGATGGATGAGGCCATGGAGAGATTTAAACACAAGGATGAGAATTTTAAAATTGAGGTGTTGGCTGTTTTGGAGCCAATGTAGGCCAGTGAGTGCAGGGGTGATGGGTGAGTGGAACTTGGTGTTAGAACATGGGCAGCATAGTTTTGGATGAGCTCAAGTTTATGGAGGGTGGAAGATGGAAGACGGGCCAGGAGAGCATTGAAATGGTCGAGTCTGGAGGTAACAAATGCATGGACGAGGGTTTCAGCAGCAGATAAGCTAAGGCAGGCACATAGACAGGCAATGTTATGGAGGTGGAAGTAGGTGGTCTTTGTGACAGAGAGGATATGGGGTTGGAAGCTTGGCACAGGGTCAAATAGGACGCCCAAGGTGTGAACCGTTTGGTTCAGCCCGAGGCAGTGGCTCGGGAGGGGGATGGAACTGTTGGCAAGGGAACGGACTTTGTGGCAGGGCCAAAGGCAATGGCTTTGGCCTTGCCAATGTTTAATTGGAAGAAATTGCGGCTCACCGAGGACTGGATGTCAGACAAGCAGTCTTACAACACCGAGGCAGTGAATTGGTCAAAAGAAGTAGTGTAAAGGTAGAGCTGGGTGTCGTCTGTGTACATGTGGAACCTGACGTCATATCTTTGGATGATGTCACCGAGGGGAGCATGTAGATGACAAATAGGAGAGGACCAAGGATCATTGGTGGTCTCCAGAGGTAACGGGTGCAGAGGTGGGAAGAGAAGCCATTGCAAGTGATTCTACAGCTATGACTGGAGAGGTAAGATTGGAACCAGGCGATGGCAGTCTCGCTCAGCTGGACAACGGACCAGAGGCATTGAAGGATAATGGTGCGGTCAACAGTGTCAAAGGCTGCAAAGAGGCCAAGAAGGATGAGGTGGGATTGTGCACCATGGTTACAGGCACAGAGGATGCCATTTGTGACTTTGATTAGAGCTGTTTCAGTGCTGTGGCAGGGGTGTAAACCTGATTGGAGAGATTCAAACATGGAGTTGCAGGAAAGGTGAACATGGATTTGAAAGGCGACAACACGTTCAAGGCTTTGGAGAAGACAGGGTGGTTGGAGACAGGGTGGTTGGAGACAGGGTGGTTGGAGACAGGGTGCTTGTTTTTAAGGACAGGGGGGTCAAACGTGGGATTGGTGAGGTGGGGGACGATGGCGCCAGATTTGAAAAGGGAACGTGCCTGAGACGAGGGTACCATTTACAATATCTGCTCGCATGGGATCTGAGGTGATCAGTAGTTTAGTAAGAATAACAACAACTTGTATTTATATAGCACCTTTAACATAGTAAAACATCCCAAGGCGCTTCACAGCAGTATTATAAGACAAAAGATTTGACACCGAGCCACATAAGGAGAAATTAGGGCAGGTGACCAAAAGCTTGGTCAAAGAGGTAGGTTTTAAGGAGTGTCTTAAAGGAGGAAAGAGAGGTAGAGAGGTTCAGGCAGGGAATTCCAGAGTTTAGGGCCTAGGCAACAGAAGGCACGGCCACCAATGGTTGAGCGATTATAATCAAGGATGCTCAAGAGGGCAGAATTAGAGGAGCGCAGATATCTCGGGGGGGTGGGGTTGTGAGGCTGAAGGAGTTTACAGAGATAGGAAGGGGCGAGACCATGGAGGGATTTGAAAACAAGGATGAGAATTTTGAAATCGAGGCATTGCTTAACCAGGAGCCAATGTAGGTCAGCGAGCACAGGGGTGATGGGTGAACGGGACTTGGTGCGAGTTAGGACACGGGCAGCCGAGTTTTGAATTACCTCAAATTTATGTAGGGTAAAATGTGGGAGGCCAGCCAGGAGTGCGTTGGAATAGTCAAGTCTAGAGGTAACAAAGGCATGGATGAGGGTTTCAGCAGCTGAGGCAAGAGTGGAGATGGGCGATGTTACGGAGGTGGAAATAGGCGGTCTTAGTTATGCTGCGGATGTGATTGAAAGCTCATTTCAGGGTCAAATATGACACCAAGGTTTTGAACAGTGTGGTTCAGCCTCAGGCAGATGTTCGGGAGAGGGATGGAGTCAGTGGCTAGGGAACAGTGTTTGTGGCTGGGACTGAAAACAATGGCTTCGGTCTTCCCAACATTTAATTGGAGAACATTTCTGCTCATCCAGAACTGGATGTCGGACAAGCAGTCTAACAATTTAGAGACCGTGGAGGGGTAGAGAGAAGTGGTAGTGAGGTAGAGCTGGGTGTCGTCAGTGTAAATGTGGAAACTGACACTGTATTTTCAGATGATGTCGCCAAGGGGCAACATGTAGATGAGAAATAGGAGGGGGCCAAGGATAGATCCTTGGGGGACACCAGAGGTAACGATGCGGGAGCGGGAAGAGAAGCCGTTGCAGGTGATTCTCTGGCTACGATTAGATAGATAAGAATGGAACCAGGCGAGTGCAGTCCCACCCAGCTGGACGACGGTGGAGAGGCGTTGGAGAAGGATGGAGTGGTCAACCGTGTCAAAGGCTGCCGAGAAGTCAAGAAGGATGAGGAGGGATAGTTTACCTTTGTCACAGTCACAACAGCAACAACTTGTATTTATATAGCGCCTTTAACGCAGTAAAACGTCCCAAGGCGCTGCCCAGGAGTATTTTACGACAAAAAATTTGACACCGATCCACATAAGGATAAATTAGGGCAGGTGACCAAAAGCTTGGTCAAAGAGGTAGGTTTTAAGGAGCGTCTTAAAGGAGGAAAGAGAGGTAGCGAGGCGGACAGGTTTAGGTCGGGAATTCCAGAGCTTAGGGCCCAGGCAACAGAAGGCACAAGGGATGTAATTTGTGACTTTGATGAGAGCCATTTCGGTACTGTGGCAAGGGCGGAAACCTGATTGGAGGGATTCAAACATGGAATTGCAGGAAAGATGGGCACGGATTTGGGAGGCGACAGCACGCTCAAGGACTTTGGAGAGGAAAGGGAGGTTGGAGATGGGGCATGGACAGAGGGGTCAAGGGTTGCTTTTTGAGGAGGGGGGTCAAGAGATCAGGAGGTGGGTCTCGTGGACAAGCTAAGCTTAGAGAGGGCATGAGGGAACACCCACAGGACTGGAATCAAAATACACAAGAAGATGGGCCTGAGTCCAAATGCACGAGGAGATGGCACATCTAAAGAAAGCTGCCATGGTAAATATCCTGAATCGTTTTCTAAGCCAAATAACTGTCCCAATTATACAGGTGTTTCCTTATAAGCTGTTACTTTTTCATTTCTGCCCCATTCAAAGCAGTTATACATCCTACCACCATTTGAATGTATATAACATGATGCAACTTACATCTGAAACTGTCACATTGACCTGTCAAAGCGGCTTCATATAGCAAATCACAACTGCTTGATGCATCTTCATTTACTGACACATATGATGCATTGCAGGTCAATTGCATGAGGAGTTACAAAGCTGAAGAAAAGAAAAGACTTAAATTTATATCACACCTTCCACAACCTCAGTTCTTTACAGCCAATGAAGTACTTTTGAAGTGTAGTCACTGCTATAATGTAGGAAATGCACCAGCCAATTTGCACAGAGCAAGGTCCCACAAACAGCAATGTGATAATGACCAGATCATTTGTTTTAGTGATGTTGGTTGAGAGATAAATACTGGCCAGGACACCAGAGAGAACTCCCTTTTTCTACTTCAAAATAGTGCCATGGGGTCTTTTACGCCCACCTGAGAGAGCCTCAGTTTAACATCTCATCCGAAAGACGGCAGCTCCGACAGTGCAGCATTCTGCGACAGTGTCAGTCTAGATTTTGTACTCAAGTCTCTGGCATGGGACTTCATTTATGTGAAACCTCCATCTTTCCACCCAAGTCCACACCCTCCATTCCACCATCAGCCACAATGTCCTGCGATCTGGATTTCCATTCAAAAAACATTTGACTTGCAACCTATCTCCATGCCTTCAAAAGCCTCATAAAAATTGCACTCTTCAACTGTGCCTTCTATCTCCACCCCACCTACCCAGCCAAGTTCCTTCATTTTTCTGCTTGGTGTCACCTTTCCCTTTGTAAAGTGTTCCAAATTCATCGAGGTGATGTCTAAATGTTGTTGGAGGAGAAACGTTTGGTTTATAATTAACATGGTATCCGCTTGACAGCCAAACCAACACACCGCAGTAAACTTTAATGTGAAAATTATCAAATGGCCAAGAACCAAAGATGGTACATGGATTATTGATACACCTTGTAAATGGGGATCATGATTTGAAAGTTATGGACGATGTGAAGAAGAGCTGCTGGATTCAGATTATATTTCAAATGATTAATTTTAGATGTCAGGTTATAGGAGTTTGTTCAACTTTTGTAAATAAAAATGGCTAAGTACTTGTACATTTTATGAATGCCTTAAAATGCATTCACGAAACTGATAACCTCTGCGTCTATCTCAATAACTATTATTTTCTGAATAGATCTATATTATAATTGTGAATGCATTTAACTGGAATAACATTAAAAATTGAGTGTGCTGTAGTGGATTTTCCAGCTCACTTCAGTTTGGAGAATTGGTAGTTATTTCTTTTCACAGAACAATCATCTTTGCTATTTCTTAACCTAAGTTATGTAAGTTAAAACCTTTAGCTTTCAGTCAATACTACAATGTGGCAACGGTCGGTCATCTTAGTTCCCACTGGAGACAAGATCAAGCTGAAACAAGAGAACATCCATGGAAAGTATTAAAACGGAATCAAATTACGTTTGTAGTCAGGCCCTTCCGTCCCGGTGAGGAAGAATAAATGTTGATCGAGGAAATGATTGCAGTTGGCACCTTGTTGTTTTAGTTCAGGCAGCATAGTTGCAGCTTTTGGAAGCATGCCAGCACTGATACAGGCAGACCGTGGCTTAGACTTTTGACCTGATGAACTTGAAGATGAACTACCTTGTTTAATTCTGAGCAAGCTGAGTGTTACTCCGTCAGAAACATTTAGAGAATTGGGGGCGGGGAGGAAATTATTGGAAACTTAAAACTACTAAGAATTGTAATTTTGAAAACAGTTCTCCTTGAAAAGCCCCTTTGAAAAAGTGCAATATCCCCACCGACACCTGGGAATCCCTGGCCCAAGACCGCACAAAGTGGAGGAGAAGCATCCGGGAAGGCGCCGAACACCTCGAGTCTCTTCGCCGGGAGCAAGCGGAAGCCAAGCGCAAACAGCGGAAGGAGCGCACGTCAACCCAAGCACCCCACCCACCCGTCGCTTCAACCACCGTCTGCCCCACCTGTGACAGAGACTGTAGGTCCCGCATTGGACTCATCAGTCACCTGAGAACTCATTTTTAGTGTGGAAGCAAGTGATCCTCAGTTCCGAGGGACTGCCTAAGAAGAAGAAGATCCATGACTGTTTTAATATGTTAAAGACATTTCTTTTGGATTTCAAGTATTTGTTTCTGCATACAGTATTGACTACCATACTATTTGTATAATACAATTTATTTTAAAGCCTTTAAAATAAATTGTAACACAATATTTTTAACTGGATAAACCATAAATGGGCATTGTTTTTAAATGTATATATATTCACCAAGACATAACATAATATGTTAGAATCCATATAATGCAATGTGTTATACATTTCATGTGGTGTTGACGATAGTCATGACTGAGATTCACCTCCACCTCTGAAATTTTTCATTCGTTAGATGCTAAACCATTGGGGTGTCCTGAGAATGTGAGAAGGTGTGATATATATGCAAGTTCTTTCTTTACGAGGTATTTTAAAATAGGTATTGGACGTAGGTAGTCAGGAGTTTTGTATTACAGGTAAAAACTTCTAATTATTGCTTCAATTCTAACATGGCCCGTTCTAGTACTTGGGCAGAAACTGTAACTCCACCACAATATGGAGGGAGTGCTGCTATGTTGGAGGTGCAATTCTTTGGTATATCAGTGGCTGCATTTCAAAATAATTCATAGTAAATGGAATACTTCCGATGTTACCGAGAAGATACTATCGGATGAATGTTCAACTTGCTGTCTGGCCGTAACACTGGCATTGTGGGTCCGCCGTCTGTTGTACCAACCGCCCAGTTTAAATAACTGGCAGACAATACGCAGTGCCAGTTTTACACCCGGATGGCAAGTTGAAAATCTGCACCAATATACTGTAAATGCAAAACTTTCTTTCTTTCTTCTAAGTGTATGCAGTTCCAGTTTAATCAGTAGAGTTACAGTAAATCATGTTATTTCACTTGTTCACTAACACATACCAATTCTAAACATTAGCTGCATTTGTTTTTACATATGGACATTTCATATCTGGCCAGCATTTATCAACTAGAAAGCTGCATAAAACAAATACATATATTTTATCAGAACCCTTCTATCGCAAGTCTGAGGAGATTACTTGCAAGCTTATTTTCAGCCATGATCTCATTTTCAACACTGAAAAGGCTGCCCTAACTGGTTCTACCTTAATTGATTTACTTTTGTTTTTGTATTGATGCACGTTAATTTGTTAGCAATTAATCAAATATCATGCAGTTGATAATATATATTGAAGTTCATGTCTAATTAGTTCCAACCCATATTTGGGATATAATAAATCGATTTGTAACTTATGCTTACTCGAAAACTGTTCGTATGTAACTTGAATTTTGTCCTTATGTTCCTTTATCTTTGCTTAATTGTTATTGTTCTTTATTTTTAAACATTCCAACTTACATGTCATAAGTTATTGTTGGTTCTGGGTTCTGAGCCATTAATCACATTTATTAGAACAGTCAAATGAAAATTTGTGTTGTTTCTTTCACGCTGTACTTCTTAGCTGTTCAATTATTATGCACTGTTCAATGTACCTGTCATACTATTATAGTTGGATCTCAACAGCGTATTTCCTTCTCACCTTTCATTTCCTTTTTGGTGAAAAGTAACCATCTGAATTGCATGTTATTTCGAATCTAGCAAATGGGAAGCATTTGCATTACAGTTTCAATTATAAAAAGCTCTGAGATTTCCTGACAGATAATGTTATCTATATTGAACTATTACGGTCCTCATTACGCTTTGTTGCTGATTGAATTGCTGATTTAATTGAATTATTCACAAAATAGGAAAAGATAACAGCCATGCCAATTAATATCATGGCAGGATATGTGGAACACATCCAGTGGCACAAAGTAATAACATAACTCACAATCACTGTACCCGTTCTCAAACTCCTCGGCAAATGTCAACCTGAATAAATTATTACAATAGGAAAACAGGAAATAGAACAAATTGGGCTGTAATATATTATTGATTTGGAGTAGTGTGCATCCAACATAAATGATAAGTGTGCATCCAACATAAATGATAAAAGAGTTAGCACGCAGTGACTCAAACTCCACATTTGGCAATGGGAGACAGGCTCTATATAATTGCATCTCTGGAGAAGCAACATCACTAAGTGTACCCTGGTGTACTGCTGATATAGCTCAGATGTAATTTCTGTTGTGGAGTGATCTCTCCTCCCATGAAATGGAGAGGACAGAAAAATAATCATTGAGGAGAGCTACTTCTGTCACTGCAAAGGACAGCAGTTTTATGACATCTATGGAACAGCAAGGGATACCTCGTCAGAATCAGCAACACAGAAAATGTATAAAATAATAATTAGGTCTCTTAATTTATTATTCCTCGGAGTCCAGTGCAACACAGCAGTTAAGAGCAATTATGACAGTGCTGGAAGATTCCCTGAATTGACTGATCTGCAAATATCACTTGTTTATTCCTGTGAAACTAAATGCCTTAAAAGGTCATTACTGGGCAAAGCTGCCAACAGATTGGTTCTGTTCCGACAGACACTGTGGTCTTGAGCACTGTATTTCCACAATTGGCATATGCTAGCCAACAGTTGCCATCTGCTAAATGTTTAAAAGAGTAAAATTACTGCTGAGAATGTCCTTTGTACAAATATAACTTTGCTAAGGAAAAGAAAATGCAAATGCTGAAAGCACAGCCGGTCAGTCAGCACCTGTAAAAGAAACAGATTAACGTTTCGGTTGTCAGTCCTTCATCAGATCTTTGATGAAGGGCCTAGATCCAAAAGGTTAACCGGTCTTTACTCTTCAAAGATGCTGACTGCAGTCGTAGCCAGAGAATCACCTGCAATGGCTTCCCTTCCCGCTCCTGCACCATTACGTCTGGACTCCCCCAAGGATCTATCCTTGGCCCGCTTCCTATTTCTCATCTATATGCTGCCCCTCGGCGACATCATCCGAAAACAGAACGTCAGGTTCCAAATGTAAGCTGACGACACCCAGCTGTACCTCACCACCACCCCTCTCCACCTTCCACTGTCTCTAAATTGTCAGTCTGCTTGTCCGACACACAGTACTGGATAAGCAGAAATTTCCTCCAACTAAATATTGGGAAAACCGAGTTTGACCCGGAGATGAGCTTCCTACCACATATCCACGCCATCAGTAAGAGCACCTACTTCCACCTCCGTAGCATTGCCCAACTTCGCCCCGCCTCAGCTTATCTGCTGCTGAAACCCTCCTCCATATCTTTGTTACCTCTAGACTTGACTGTTCCAAAGTACTCCTGGCCGGCCTCCCGCCCTCCGTAAACTTCAGCTCATCCAAAACTCGGCTGCTCATATCCTAACTCGCACCAAGTCCCGTTCACCCATCACCCCTGTGCTCGCTGACCTACATTGGCTCCCAGTTGAGCAACGCCTCGATTTTAAAATTCTCATCCTGGTTTTCAAATTCCTCGATGGCCTCGCCCCCTCCCCATCTCTGTAACCTCCTCCAGCCCTACAACCCTACGAGATATCTGCGCTCCTCTAATTCTGACCTCTTGCACATCCCCGATTTTAATTGCTCCACCATTGGCGGCCATGCTTGGATTGTATTCCCTGGAATGCATAGGGTTGTATTCCCTGAAATTTAGAAGGTTAAGGGGTGATTTGATTGAAGTTTTCAAGATATTAAAGAGAACAGATAAGGTAGACAGAGAGAAACTATTTCCACTGGTTGAGAAGACACAGGCCATGGAAAAAGCACTCAAACACCGGAAAGGGGCATGCCACAGTGTGCTCCTTGGAACTGTAATCCAGGATGTTGGGATTGGGAAACAAATGAACAAACTTCAGCAGATGGGGATAGCCTCAAGGCAGCTTCTGGGCGGTTTCTCTACCAAAGAAAGCTGTGGTGGCCTTTGGGAACTGTCTTGCTGTCACTGAGAGAAAATGTGGATAAAAACTAATTAATCTACAGTGGTATTGCTGAGAGTGAGTCAGCATACCTGCTGACTTATAATGACAGCAGCAGGATGTGGCCGTTACAGTGAAGTGCTGTGTGCACAGCAAGTACAGATAGATACCTATTCCTATGAAAACGATAATGCCGCAAAACATAGTCTGAAGTTTTAAATTCTTAAGTGAGGTGGTGTGGGAGGGGTTCCAGATATGAGGGCTTAAAAAGGTAAAGTTATCTCTGTCTTCCCCAGAACAATCAGGAGTTTCTGTTACTTAATCGGAGTAATAATTTTTGGTGAAAGCTGGTATAGAAATACCTTATGCCAAAACGATTATGCAGCTCAGAAAATACGTGCAGCCACCACAAATGTTTACAACATGTTGTGGCCAATTTTAAAGGAGTGATTCTATAAATTGTTTTGCAGGATTTTTAGTTTTTTAAGAGACACAATAGTCAACTATATCTCTTTCAGGTCTCATTAGTTTTGGCTCCCTACATCAGAGTCAAGGCAGGTACGGCAGGGCAGTACTGATTTGACTCTCATCTCTAGAATGCTGGTAACAATTGGAAAATATCCTGACAGAAAGTGATGTTAAAACACACAATCAGGTCTGTTCAGGTTAGGAGTAGGGTGCAGAGTTGGGTTGGGGAGAAAATTGATTTTTAAACAAATACTAGTCTATTTCTCATGGCACTGCACGGAGGGAGTCAGGACCAAGGGCACTTTTCAGGTAAGGAAGGGTCAGTGGCTGGAGAGATTATTGAACTAGGGCGGGGGAAGGGAGAGGAGGCAGACAGGAGAGAGAAGGAGGAGGGTAGGAATAAGGAAAGAGGAGGGTGAGGGCAGAGAAAGAGAGGGTGAGGAGGGTGATAGGAACAAGGGGCAGGTTAAGAGAGGGTGAGGAAAGGAGGGGAGGGGGGAGAGGAGGTGTGAAGGAGGAGAGCAGAAAGGAACAGATGATGAGAATGGGAAAGGGGTAATGGGGAGAGGGTAAAGTGGAAAGGAGAAGAGGTAGAGAGGAGAAGGGAGATAAGGAAGGAGAGGAATGGAGGAACAGGGAGAGGAATGGAGGAACAGGGAGAAGGGCAGAAGGAGGAAGGAAGGGGAAGCGAGAGTGAGAGGGGAGAGGGATGGGGGAATAAGATCAGAGCGGAGGACAGGAGAGTGGGAGAATAGAAAGAACTTTCCTTTTTTGTGGTGAAAACATTTAAATTGGAGATTAAGGTTTTGCATAATATGATTAGTGGATAATAAAAGTATAAAAGTAGAAAATGACTTATTAAAAAGGGGAAGAGAGAGACTTGAAGGTTTAAGCTATTGACTGGGCATTTGAAGGTGACAACACAGATGATAGGCTGGGCATGCATAACAGACACAAGGAATTTAATTATACATTTTTTTAAAGATGCAAAAAGGTGAATAGACATAATAAAACAAGTATAGACAAGCTTGTGGAGGAACAGGGCAAATCAGACAGCAACTACCTGATTTCCACGTTTAACTGCGCATGTGCGGATGCTGTAAGTTGTTGTCCAATTTATTCCTTAATAACAGTGAGCGCTGATTGTCTCATCGCTATTCCTACCACAAAATCTCAGCCATTTGTATGTGGGATCATGAATACAAATCCTGTGTAACATGGGAGCATATCCTCATCACAGAGATCAATGGAGAGTCTGGCAGCTCCATACCATTCTGCAACTGTCCAAACCCCTCCAGACAGCAGCATCCCAAGGGAAGTAGGTGCCTTCTCTTCATTGGAAGCACACACTCAAATACAACACAAAATCTGTGTAGTCGGTCTCCTCTAAATTAGAAGTTATCGATTATTCTTTGAAAAATTAAGAGACTTTTTTTCAATAAAACATGACAAAGACTCAAATTATGATGGAACCTGGTAAATACAATTCATGAAGCCAAAATTCTAACACACTCACGGCAATATAACACACGTTGCTCAATTGGGTATATCTTATCTGAGACACCCAAGTTTCTTTGGTTCACCTTTTGCAGTATTGCCAACAGAACTTTTTTACAACAGCCATAACTGATGTTTTGTTCATCAAAACTTGGAAGTATAATGAACAGTGAGGAGGATAGTGATAGACTTCAAGAGGTCATAGACAGGCTGGTGGAATGGGCTGACAGGTGGCAGATGAAAGTTAATGCAGAAAAGTGCAAAGTGATACATTTTGGTAGGAAGAACAAGGAGAGGCAATATGAACTAAAGGGTACAATTCTAAAGCGGGTACATGAACAGAGAGACCTAGGGGTATATGTACACAAATCGTTGAAGGTGGCAGGGCAGGTTGAGAAAGTGGTTAAAAAGCATACGGGATTCTCGACTTCATAAATAGAGGCATAAAAGCAAGGAAGTTATGATGAACCTTTATAAAAATGAAAAGTCGCACAACACCAGGTTATAGTCCAACAGTTTTATTTGAGGTGTTGTGCGACTTTTCATTTTTGTCCACCCCAGTCCAACACCGGCATCTCCGCATCAGAACCTTTATAAAACACTGGTTCGGCCACAACTGGAGTATTGTGTCCAATTCTGGGCACCACACTTTAGGAAGGATGTGAAGGCCTTAGAGAGGGTGCAGAAAAGATTTACAGGAATGTGTCCAGGGATGAGGGACTTCAGTTATATGGATAGACTGGAGAAGCTGGGGTTGTTCTCCTTAGAGCAGAGAAGGTTGAGAGGAGATTTGGTAGAGGTGTTCAAAATCATGAGGGGTCTAGACAGAGTAGATAAAGAGAAGCTGTTCCCATTGGCGGAAGGGTCGAGAACCAGAGGACACAGATTTAAGGTGATTGGCAGAAGAACCAAAGGCGACAATGAGGAAAAACTTTTTTACTCAGCGAGTGGTTAGGATCTGGAATGCACTTCCTTAAAATGTGGAGGAGGCAGATTCAACCGTGGCTTTCAAAAGGGAATTGGATATGTACCTGAAGAAAAAATATTTGCAGGGCTACGGGGAAAGGGCAGGGGAGTGGGACTAGCTGAAGTGCTCTTGCAGAGAGCCGGCATGGGCTCGACGGGCCGAATAGCCTCCTTCTGTGCTGTAACCATTCTATGATTCTATTCCATGATTCTATGAATGCTGCCATTTTTTAAACAGTCACTAAGAAGTCAAGAGTTTAAATTGAATGCATAATGAACTGATTTGTCTACGGCTTGCAGACTTAGAAAATAAAAGCATTAGGAAACAATGAAATCTATTGTTTCTGCTGGGACCATAAAATTCTCATTTCCCCCTATCTGGAGTACTAAAGTTAAACTCATGTGGCATACTCAGTAAAAATAGTAAAAATAGTTCTGCTGCACTTATTTGTATCACACCTCTTGCTGTTCAATTATAAAAATCTGCTGAACATACAGTAAATAAGAAAAAAGTCATCTGGGCTCCATTCCACTTGGTGATTGTCATCTGACAACAAAATGGGTGTGAAAGTTGAAACAACATTACAACAATCTTGAGAACTGTCTTCTGAAAACAGACAAAAATCCTAATAGAGTCACGACTGACTTTCTAAAAAAAAATTAGCCTGCTGTTTTTATTGCACTTCAGGGAGTACTAACCTGCAAACTTACAAAGAAAATGCAGAATTGACATAAAGGGATGAAGCAAGTCATTGATCACACGAGTGCACAAACAATACTTTTCTGTAAGCGAATATTATATAAGATAAATACGTTCATGGAATCTCAGTCTGGACGCATAATTTGTCTTGGAGTCATGAATGTTTTTATTATGCAATAGTATCCACATTGGTAAAATAACACACCACAGTCAGGCACACACAATGTCATTCAAGACCTCCAACAGCCTGTATCATTAACAATTCAGCTCAAATAAGATGGATCACCGCCTTATATAATCTAAAAAGGACAGTAAACAGAGTTTCACACTGTTTGATGTGCATTATTTGACTTGTGTGAAAGACCTGCTGAATGGGCAAGTTTGTACTCATGCTGTGTGGAGCTTCAAAACACATGGTAATAATCCTCTTTTAATACAAAATAGTGCAATAATAGCTTGAAAACATACCATACTGGCAGATTTCTACTCGTATGTGTCTTAAGCCATTCACTGGCTTGTTAGTTCTGATATGACAGAAATTTTATATCAATGTGAATAACAGTCAAATCTATCTACGCATTAATACCTTTATTCAAAACCTATCTATAGGTTATTACTGAAGAGGAAATTCATGTAAGGGCTTCACTTTATATTCTTTATATTTGTGAAACGTGCAAATTACCACAGTACATCTCCTTGCAGTATGGAAAGCTAATCAATAAACATGCAGGGTAGAAGGAAGCTACATTATAACACATCCTGAACAAACTTTCATTGGCAAACAGCGCTAATGCATGAGAACATGAAAAATCCATCTGTGAAGGTGAACATTTGCCTGCAGACATGCGCGCCTATTGTTTCAACCAGCAAAGCAAGCACTGATATGAATTGCCTCTAGATCTACTCTCCCAACATAGTGAAAAAATTTCCACCTGAAAATTCCAAGAAAAATTCATAAATTGATAACCTCAGCACAATCATTCACCAAGATAATACAAAAATATAGCTGAACCATAAGTTGTTGCCAACCAACGCACAGCCACAATCATCAAAGCTAAGAGAACATTGAACAACATAGCCAAAACGGTAGAGTACAAGTCAGAGGAGGTCATCTTCAAGCCGTGCTATGCTCTGGTCAGACTATAGCTCGAGTCTGTGTCCAGTTCTGGTCACTGAGAAACAAAAATGAGAAGTCGCACAACACCAGGTTATAGTCCAACAGTTTTATTTAAAATTACGAGCTTTCGGAGCTCCGCTCCTTCTTCAGGTAAAGGTACAGTGGTACTGAGAAACAAGGGAGACATTCAAGCACTGGAGGCAATGCAGAGAAGATCCACAAGACTGACACCTGGGGGGCGGGGGTGGGATTTTAACTGCTCGTGGTTTTCTGGTGGGAACTGATGGTTTTAGCTAGATTTCCCCGCCCCGCCCCCGGCAGATTTGAAGCTACAGCGATTTTAATTGCCGAACCTCATTAACATGCCGCCAGCCAACTTCCTGCCAAAATGGGGGCAAGTGGGCAAGACGCAACTGCCAGCCTGTAGAAATTTGCACGGCCCTTGGCTGCCCAGTGGCACTCAGTGTGAAGTGTGGATGACTGGTGGGGGGGGGGGGGCGTTCTCACTGCAGGGAAGTGGGAAGTCCCTGGAAGGAGAGGCCTAAAATGTCCTTTTTATTTTATAAAGGAAAGTTCAAAAAATTAGCTTTCATGGTCTCTTTTGACTTGAGTTCTCCTGGCAAAAAAGTCACAGCAACTTCCCAGCTCAGATTGGAGTTAAAATACCAGTCAGGGCCTGGTGATGTCATCAGATCCCGATCTGCATATTTATGGAAGGACCCAGTCAGCATTAGGCAGGCCCTTTTACTGCCTGGTCAGAAGAGCAGGCTAAGATTGAAGATGGTGGGATCCAGGCGAGACATCACCGGGTAGGTCATCTGCTTGACTTTAACTGCCTCCCCATCCCGCCCGGCAGGTAGGGTCGAACTCAAACTCGAGTGTCAGGTGTCTCAGCTACAACGAGAGACTGGGGAAATCTAGGCTTTTCAACCTGGAAAGGAGGAATCCGAGAACTGATCATATCGAGGTATATTAGATAGTTATAGGAATGCAAAAGGTTAATCTGGAATATTACATTATATTAAATTGTAGGACAAGAGGACACATGTTCAAATTATTAAAAGGTATTTTTAGAACTACTTTCAGGAAGTTGTCCTTCACTCAGAGTGATTAACATTTGGAATGGACTTCCCGATAGAGTAGTGGAGGCAGAAATCCTGGAATCGTTAAACAAACAATTAGATATAGTGGTGGGGGGAGGAATTGTGGGGCGTTTCTGGATGGATGAGTTAAGATGAGCTAAATAGCCTTCCTCATCCCTAAGTATCTTGTGATCTTGGGACCTTGGCCAAGTGATGGAAGGAGTCACTCAACCCTTATGCCCAGAATTTGTCCTCGGTTCCAATATGGCATTCTGATAAATAATATAAGGTATTCTTTAGGGAAATTGTTCACAATTTTATTTTGGCAGGAGGGGTGAAATTTTGCACAGCAGTTATACTTCTCTTGAAACAGATGTAATTCATACTATTACATTTGATGTTGATCAGTATTTTAGAATCAGCAAGACCACATAACTGAAATGAAATATCTAAACAGATTAATACTTATATATTTCAAATATTTATAAAAGACCTTCCCATCAGACTTGTGTGCCTGTTTCCATAACGTTCCTACCCAAGTACAGGCAACAGCTACAATACAGAATAAGCAATATGGGAAATACAGGACAAATTATTTTTTTTATTCGTTCATGTGGACATCGCTGGCAAGGCCAGCATTTATTGCCCATCCCTAATTGCCCTCAAGAAGGTGGTGGTGAGCCACTTTCTTGAACCGCAGAGGGCAGTTAAGAATCAATAACATTGCTGTGGGTCTAGAGTCACATATAGGCCAGACCGGGTAAGGACGGCAGATTTCCTTCCCTAAAGGACATTAGTGAAACAGGTTTTTACGACAATACGTTAGTTTCATGGTCCATTACTGATACTAGCTTTTTGTTATTCCAGATTTATCTAATTAACTGAATTTAAATTCCCCATGCCATGGTGGGATTCAAACTCACGTCTCCGGCTCATTAGTCAAGGCCTCTGGATTACTAATCCAGTAACATAACCACTATGCCACCGTACCCACGGCATCATTTTAAATATTTGTAATCTCCTGCACTTGTTTTGTATTTTTTTTAATAAAAATTGGTGTAGCTGAGTGCTGACAGTATACTAACAGAAAAATGACCGAAAGTGGAAGAAAGTTCATGCAGCAGTTTGTTTTGCCTTTGAGGGTATAGTGGGACTAAGCACTGGACTATCAATACTACTGCCTCTGATACGGCGTGTATGGATTTGGGGGTCTAACATTCTCGTTGCAAGATACAACTAAGAAAGAGTACATTCTGTGTCCTTGCCTTCCTTAGAGCTTCTTCTGAGTGATGTTCAACATGGAGGAGTACAGATTCATCTGTTGAAAGAGAAATGGTAAGTCAGGATCAGCAGGAGCTTTCTTCAACCTTGTTTGATCCACATAAGGCAGGAGACTTCATTGGGTCTGGAGTTGATGTTGAGGACTCCCAGGGCCACTCCCATCCAACTGTATTCCACTGTGCTCTGACCTCTAGTGGATCTATCCTGCAGGTGACACATGGCATATCCAGGGATGGGTGATGGAGGTGTCTGGCTGCCAGATATCATTCTGAGAGTATGACTACTCCAGGCTGTTGTTTGACTAGTCGGTGGGATAGCATTTCCAACTTTGGCACGAGTTTCCAGATATAAAGGAGGACTTTGCATGGTAGACTGGGCTGGGATTTCCTTCGTCTTATGATTTGTTGCTATTGGGTTCATCCAATGTTCTTCTTATTACAGAACTGTGTGGTGATTGTTGACTTGCTAGGCCAGTTCAGAGGGCATTAACAGTCAACCACATAGTGTGGGGCTGGAGTCACATGTAGGCCAGATCAGAAGGGTATGTCAGACTCACTTCCCTGAAGCACATTGGGTTGGGTTTTTAAACATCCCAGAATCTTTTCATGGTTATTTTTCTGGTGCTAGCCCACAAATTACCAGGTTTGTTGAATTCAATTTCATAATTTGCCATTAGGGCATTTGACCGCATGAGCTCTGAACTTGGTTCATAATGCAAGGTGGGCCCAGTATTACACTTTTATTTTGCTTCCAGAGAATTGCTGAGGAAATGTGGGGGGAGTGTTAAGGTTGTGGAGACAGGATATTTAGCACCAGCAACTCAGAGGGCTGTCTGCAACTTTTTCAGGGGGCATTGACAGTGGGGTGGGGTGGGGTGGGGTGGGGTGGGGGGGGGGAGCACAATGGTAGCAGCAGTACAACATCTGCTTTTCAAGCCAAATTCCACAAAGGGAGTAGAGTAACCTAGGTGACCCTTGTGACACAGTTTTTGCGTTTTGCTGCACCCTAAAGCTCAGATATTTTGCGCCATAACTTGCTGGAAGTGTGAGCTGATAATGGCGTGGCGACGGCAACAGGGCCCTTAGTTAATGGTGGGACAACAGTGTGTCTCCTTAACCGATGAGATTTAAGGATTGAGAAAGAAACATAGACATGACGGAGAAGGAGAGTGAATTAGAGTCAAATCAGGTGCAGAAAGAAAAAGAGAGAGTGGGAAAGAAAGACTGGATTAAGAGAAAGAAAAAAGAAACAGAAAGGAAAAGTAAGATTTTTTTTTAATTGACACGTTTAAAATCTCTAGCAACATGCAGGAATGAGATTGAACACATTAAATTGTTTCCATTCTGGGCCAGAGAGATTCATTGGCATTGCAGTAACAATTATCACATAATTAAATAAGGTACTTGGGCGCATAATTACAAGACTTAACTTTTTATGGCGAGTTGAATGACCAATTAACGTGCAAATCCAGCAAGTTCTTAAAAATAACAGGGAGGCTGAGGGCGAGATGCCGTTTGTGTGAAGCAAATGGCGGAGCGGCATAAATTGACCAGCAAATTCTGGAGATTCGGAATTCATGTCGTATCTTCTTAATCCCCTGAACTTGCTGGCTGATCTGAACATTAATAATGGCGTGCGTCATTAGCACAGTTTTTTTTTTATAGCAAGATCCGGCCCAATGTTCGATAAAATAAACACACTCAAGGTTAATGTTACTTAGGCTGATAACTCATTTTAGGAAGGATTTGGCATCCAACGAATACAAGTGAACTGGTTTTATAAGTTTTTCAGAAGGAGTTATTTGTTGATTGACAAACATTGTCATTATTCTCACGAGTTTTGGCAGATTTTTGAGAGTTTATTAGCATACAGATATACCTTGTAATAAAAAGAAGCCTTTGATGGTCAATAGTTTAACAAAAGAATGGTAATTGCCCTTAAACTTCTTTTTAGGCAGTCCCTCGGAACCGAGGATGACTTGCTTCCACACTAAAAATGAGTTTGCAGGTGACTGGTGAGTCCAATGCGGGACCTACAGTCTCTGTCACAGGTGGGGCAGACAGTGGTTGAAGGGCGGGTGGGTGGGGTGCTTGGGTTGACTTGCGCTCTTTCCGCTTGGCTTCCGCTTGCTCCTGGCGAAGAGACTCGAGTTGTTCGCCGCCTTCCCAAATGCTTCTCCTCCACTTTGTGCGGTCTTAGGCTAGGGATTCCCAGGTGTCGGTGGGGATGTTGCATTTTTTCAAGGAGGCTTTTTCAAACAGACCATAAGGGGTTCCAGTTTCAAATGGGCTTTAATCAGACACTACAGTTTCAGAGCCCTTTGATGTATGTGATCCAGATAAGAATTAAACCACTGCATGACTATGTCAGATTAAGTAAATACCTTCAGTCTACTACATAGAACGCTGTGATTTATATCAAAAACCTTCTTAAACTCTAAGGATATAGCTACTTAACTATTGTTAACTGATTAATTCAAGTAAAGCTGTGGGAAAAGTGCACTGAGGGAAGAATTCTGACTAGTGAGTGCCAATTCATTGGTGGTCAGAGGTGTTGTTGCATTGCTACCTTATGTAGTTCGGATACTTTTAATTATCTTTTTAGTTATTTTCCAATTTTAATCAAAATGTGTTTTATTGCATTAACTTGAGCTCTATCAATCAAAAACTGAATAAATATCATAGATTGACTATTAAAAAAATTCAGTTGCAAAGGTGACACTTCTGAATTTAAAAATTCTGGTAAAATTGTCATGAAGTATATTCTGAAAAGTTCTATGCTTTTTAATGTAAAATAGGGCATTGATTTCAAGGTTTGGAGTTAAAGGGTTCAGCAAGGAGTTGAAATCAAGCATAAGGAGAAGCAAAAATGTGATAAGTGATTTAAGTAAATCGGATGAATAAACTGGAGTGTTAACAAAACAAAATTCCGTCACTAAAGAGATCATCAGGGATGAGACGAGAAAATGGATATACACATTGCTGAGGACATAATTAAAAATAAGAGATTGTTCAGTTATTTTTTTGAAACAAACCATCAAAAAGCAGAGCTGAGAAAATGCGAAAGTGTGATAGAAGAGAAGCCTAACTTGATGAACATTCTTTTCATCGGTTTTTACTTCTGAAGATAATAGCATTCCAAGTTTGGCAATAAAACTGGAATGGGATTCCTCAAGAAATGAGAAATTGGGACCCTTCATCTCTCCTTGCGCTGTCTGAGAGCAGCAAGTGCGGAGTGCACTCTGCTATGCTGACCACTTCAACGTAAAGTCTTCCTGTTGGAGATCATTATACTGAATCTAGAAGCACTCTTGGGCACAGAAAAACAATCCAGAGGTTGTCTGGATGTTGTTTGGGCCTCAAGGTAGCAGCAACCTTAAAGGAGCAGAAACAATGGTAGCCCGAGGAGAAGATTTTAAAAGTGACAGTTTATGGGAGCAGGATTTTTTTTCTTGAAAACCTCTGAAAATAAATTCTAAATTTTAACATCCGTCAACGCCTACTGGAAGCTGTAATTTGCCGGTCAGTGGTCTTATCTTTATTTTAAGGTGTCAACCGCTGTATACATGTTTGTGCTGTAGTGTCATAGCTGGGTTGCCAGTATTTAAATACTGCCGCTCGCTCCCCACCCAGAGTGGGTGGGAAGCAGTGGAAAATTGCACAACTCGGAGGCTGCCCGCAAACACAAGGTAGGTGGTGGGATTGGCTTTTGGAATCATGGGGGCTGGGGTCTCACGTTTGGGTTGAGGAGCAGTCCATGGCAGGGGGAGCCTATGACTTCCTTCTTGAGCATGTAGGAGTGCTGCTGCTCCCACAAGGATGGTGAAAATACACTTTACAGCCTTCCGGACTCAACATCGAGTTCAACAATTTCAGACAATAATCCCTGCCCCCATTTTTCATGCTGTATGATTTTGCCATTCCCATTTGCAACATTTTATCTTTCCTGCCTCTTACATAAGCACAGTATGTTCTTTCAATTCCTTCCTCCCCTCCAAACCCAACGCCCTCCACCTGTCTCTGCACCTGCTTAATATCTGTTATATCTCCAGCTTTTTCCAGTTCTGATGAAGGGTCCCAGACCTGAAACGTTAACTCTGTTTCTCTCTCCACGGACGCTGCCTGGCCTGCTGAGTATTTCCAGCATTTTCTGTTGTTATTTCAGATTTCCAGCATCCGCAGTATTTTGCTATTGTATTGGTGAAAATACTTAGCTCTTTGGACCTCTGCTGGCCGCGACTCTTCCTCCCACTGTCTTCACCTGGTGGGAAAGCCTCGGCAGCTTCACTCCTCAGATGTCATTGGGACCCGGCCTGCATATGTAAGGAAGAACCTGCCGGCATTGGATGGGAGATCTTGCTGCCTGCTCAGTAGAGCGGGTTAACATTTGGAATGTCGGGATCCTGGAGGCTTTCCAGTATCCTGGGTGATTTTGACTGCCTGGTTTCCGTCGAGTGGGTCGGGTTAAAATCATCCCGTTAGTGTTTAGCATTTGATCTGCTGAAGTATATTTATAGAAGTGATAGAATTCGGAGAGGAAGTGGGGGTACTCTGGCTGAAAGCTTCGAGACCAACATAAAATGTGGGAGTAATGTCAGAAAACTAGGCAATAATAAATGTAAATTCTTACAGCGAGTAATTTGTTATTATTCACATTGGCTGAGAAACAGGCATGTTCACGGTCTGTGGGACTTCACACGCAATATTGCAATAGTTGAATAGCAAATGGCATACAGTACAGAAATTTGCAGGGTCTCTTGCACCACATGCAATCACTTGTCCTATTTAATATGAAAGGACCAAAGTATAAACGCAAAAAATTCAGCGCAGTCGGTTTGACATTGCTCGGAATAAGACGCTGGAATCCGTCACTAAGGGAATACTTCAGAATGAACTACAACAAGAACCTGCATTCCTACAGTGCCTTTAAAGTAGAAAAATATCCCAAGGTGCTTCAGAGGCATATGAAAAAATAATGAAATTGAAAATAATAAAGCTAAACTAGTATTCTTCTAAAAGGAATACGGTGTCAAACAAATCTCCTGCAATTTTATTTGTGGATGACTGAATTAATGGCTCAAAGAATTGTCATTTCCATTTTTTCTCGACTTTCAAAAAGGTTTTCTTTACAAAGTCTGTCACAAGAGACACAGCAAATGTAAAGTTACATAGGAGCAAGGGTGAAGTTGCAAATTGGATGGAGAATTTCATTGGCAATGGAAAATAAAAACTTGTGATATCTGGTAATAGATTGAGCTGGGCAATGGTGACTTGCAGAGTCCCCAAGGGATCAACACAAGGACTTCTGTTATTCATAATATGTATTAGCAACCTTGACAAGTGTATTGCAAGCAAAATGTCCAGGTTTGTTTATGACACTAAATTGGGTAGGATATCTGCCAAGAAAAGGTACATTATTCAAATGGATTTACAGACACTTAGACCGGAATTTTTCGGGGGGTCAAGGGGCACGTTTGGTGGCAGTTCAGCTGGGAAAATGTTTTTTTTTGACAGTGGGTAGGGAACCCGCTGTCAACCCGCCTCCACGCTAGTCCCCCAGATGTTGGGTCTTTCAGTGATGAACAGACCCAACACCAAGCGGCGAGGGAGGCAATTTAGATCATTAGCTGGATTGTTAAGAGGCAATTAAGTATTATTTTAAGCTTACCTTTAGATTTTTAGAGTTCGCCAATGGCTTCCCCGCTGCTCGGGGTTCAGGTCCGGTAAGGAGGTCGGGTGTTGTGTCAGCATGGGATGATTTCTAAACTTGACAGCTGCAAATGTGCTATAAAAGCTCCCATCTCACAGCTGTTCACTTTCCAAGCTCAGAAGCTGTTGCTTACTGCATTTGGAAGACAGATTGAGCTTTATGCAGGTTGCAGGTGTTTGGAGCAAACTCTCTATCCAGTGTCACCTCATTGGAACAACCTCTCTCACCATTGACAAATCACTTCTGCCATCTCAAGTTCACCTGCCATCTATTCCATCAGCATTGGTGCCCTTGAAAAAATCTCACCTTGGTTCTCAGAATCCCACCACGATGAGCCCCAGCACCAGGCACACCAGCAGCACCAACAACAATACCAACCTTCTCCGCAATCACCTGGTGCTGCACAGGATACAGGGCATCAGCACCCGACCACATTGCTGCCCGGGTTACCAGGGATGGCCTCACCATGGCCACATTTACTTCACTTGATGCTGTAGACCCTGGCTGCCACAGGATGTGCCAGATTGGCACCACCCCACACCAATACCATGAAGCATCCCTACAATGCCCAAGCCATTCCTTTCACACTCATCATCATTGCAGGAGGTACCATTATGTCTCACCATTCACTGCAACTCACTAAGCCACTTCCAAAGGTGCACACAAATCTGTCCAAGAACGCAAAGTGTTGAAAATAAAGATTTCAATGTTTGACAACACATTAACAGAAACTTCACAAATATTAGCTAAAACACCCAAGTGTCTACCCTTGTGTGTTGTTAGTTGGTATGATTGGACTAGGATGAGGGTGAGTGTGAGGGGTGGCTAGTGAGATGGGGAAGTGATAATGTAGATAGAGAGGGATGGGTGGAGGTGCAAGGTAAGTTGGTGTGAGTAAGGATGTGCAGGAGTAGGGTAGGGAAGGCAGAGTGATGGGGATGTGATGAGTGGCACAGTAGAATGAGGCTGAGCGTGACTTTGCAGTAATGTTTCGTGATCTACTGAGATCATTGAAAGGTTTGCACCACTGCAGCCTGGTCCTCCTGATGATATCCCTGCTTGTGTCCTGTGCAATATGCAACCACCTGCATTGATCTCCTGGGGATGTCTCTTCTGCCCATGGGAAGGGAAGAGAACCTCCCTGCGTGCTGTGAATTCCCTCCATATGCCGATGGAGGGAGTCATGGGAGAGCCTGGGTGCAGCCGTGCACCTCTGTGCAGCGCTTGTCAGTGTTTCCAGCACCTCAATGTGGTAGAATACGGACAGCGCAACTGTCAAACTAAATTTGCGCATGGTCCCTTTAAGGAAACCGGCTGATGACGTGTCATCAGACCCGCTTCCTTCAATTGGCCGGCAAACACGATGGGTGGGCTTAACAAGCTGAATCCACGTAAAATTCTTTTCAGAGTGGGATGGGGCCAGCAGCGGGGTCGCACCCCGCCACTGACTCTGGCCGCCTGGGCCCGCCTCGGTAGGCGAAATCGCGGCCTTAATTCAGAGAATGATAACTGCTAAATTAAATAAATAAATAATTTAGCATCTCAACACATTTCTCGGAAATGTTTCCAAAGCACTTCACATACAGCCATTTTATACAGAACAAGGTGATGAGTGCCCATTTAATATATTTTTTTGTGGTTTTGGTTGGGGGATCAATATTAGTTGGGACATGAGGAGAACAACCTGCTCTTCTTCAAATCGGACTATGGAATCTTTAACGCCCACCTGAATCACCACCAAGGGCCTCATTTAAATGTTTCATCTGATAAATTGCACCTCTGACAATGTAGCACTCCCCCACTACTTCAGCCTGTGTTATATGCTTAAGTGCTGGAGAAGCTTGAACCTACAGCCGTCTGAATCAGAGGAAAGATTGCTGCCAACTGAGTTCAGCTGACAATTAAAATTACATTCAACATCGATAAATATAAAGTAATTAATATAACTGCAAATGAGTATTTATTGAAAAGTATAGTTTTGATGGGGACAGACCAGGAACAAACATTGGAATTGGCTAATCTTTGAAACTATTTCCACACTATGAGACAGTGACTCATGAGGTCATAGACTGTGTTTAGATACACAAGCAAGATGCATGGAGTTTGCCTCCAAGGAAAAGATAGATATTCTGCAAGGCATGATTTGAATAATAACAGCTTCAACTGAAAACAAACAAGAAGCAAATAAAAGACATAAAAATTGAATAAGCAAGCGTGTGTGAGAAAAATAACACAATGTATAAATAACATAATTTACAATATCCAGAGGAATCAACCATCAGGAGACACACTAAGAAATCTACTAGAGCAAACAAATTAAATAAATGATTTGTGACAGAATAACTCAATACAGAAATATCCTTAGGAACCACTTTAATATTCTGTTTAACAGTTTAATCCACTTCTAGAAATGGGCAGAAAGGCACGATTCCTTTACTGCCTTCATTTTTCATACAACACATTAACTTATATGAACAAGCTACCAGTTTTATATTGCCCAACTGCACTTCAAAAGCAAGCTATTTAGAAATCATTCCTGTACATTTCATTGGGCCGCAGGACAATTCAGTGTGGTCATGACTTTGAGTCAAGATATATCATGAGAAAAAGGGTCTAAAAGATTGATGGAACATTCTGCCGATTTATTTTCCGATAAAATCCACAACTTTTCCTCACAAATTCTTTTCTTGCCTTCATCTGAATCAAACCAGTACCATGTCTTTGCAGAGAGGTTAAATGAGGAAGCAATGAAATACTTAAATGAGTAAGACAGAGGAAGGGCGAGCAGAGCAGACCTTGTCAGAGGGAGGATAAGGGTGATGAAAAGATACAGAAGCTAGGTGTTACAGAGCAGGAGCTGGTGGCTGATAGTTCAAGTGGAGACACTGATACAGCAGTTAAATATGCACACTATAAGGATATGACTATACAGGGAAATATTGACAAAATCAATAAATACTTTACTCTCGGGAGTGTGGGGAATGGATATCTCAATGCGCTATATATAAGTGCTCGGACTTTGAAAAGAAAATGGGGAACTTGTAGATTCTTGTTGGAGAGGGAGGCAATGATAAAAACATAAGAGTCCCCTTTAACAACTTAACACAGGTTGGATGAATGTACATGAATACTGATTACATTTGTAGAGATTGGAAAGAAAAACTAGGACGGTGTCTGACCTTTCAGGTGAAAGAGAACCTGATTATAAGGAAGATAGATGAATCTATCTGGTCCAGGTGCAAGTAAGATGGAAATAGGATGAGATACATGAAGGGAATGAAACTATAATCGTCTGCTTTGGATATCAGTTCAAAAATAGAGTTTGGAACAAGAACTTTGTAGTCAAATAAAGGAAGTGTGTACAGGAACAGAATTAATGGGCAACTTCAATTTACCACAGATAAATTGAAAAACCTACCAAAAACTGCAATAGGAGCGAAAACATATCTCTGGACATAATATTGGATTGGACAGTGAACAATGAGTTAAGGAACTCTTAAGTTAAAGTGTTATTGGATCTGATATTAAAAGGGAATTTCACTTCCCTCTGCCCAGCAGAAACTGGATGGAATGCAAGTCAAAATCCAAATGGTACACTTATTTCTCGCCCCATGGCTATTTTAATGTTGTTGTTTTCTTGAGCGTTTGAGACACATGGCTGATTCAGGCAGGAAACTATAAATATATGCAAAGAATGGTCCTATCACCTAAATAGGACCCCGGTGCAATTTTATCTGCCGACTGAGCGAGGCGGTTGTCGTGACTGCTCCGCTTAACAAAACCAGGTGGACACTCAGCAGAGGTCCTGTAAGACAAGTGTAAAACTCACCTTCGTGGGGCCCGGAGCATCAGGACCACACCCCACAAAGAAAGTGGGCTACCTCCCAACCACCACCACCTCCCCACCCCGACTTAACTGACTGCTGGCCTCCAGGCCACCTGATCTTCAGAGGCCCAAAGCCGGAGAGCTGACTCCTGGATCTGGTGGGCAGCTGGCAGGCAGGTTGTTAATGAGGATCCACCCTTAAAATGACCTGGGGTTGCAGATGGATGGAACTACGTGCCCTGCCAGCTTTCTGCCCGGGAGGTTAAATTCCCTCTTATGTTAACAACTAGGAGATGGTAGAATAGGTCAGGGTGAGAGAACACTGTGACAACAGTGAACATCAAATATGGTGGAGTTTAACATTAGACTTAAATTTGAAAAGAAGATGAGTGCAATATAAACTCAGTTTTGAGGTGTTGAGGTGAGCTAAGCTAAGGAAACTGGACTGGACAGTGCGATTAGAAAAAGTATAAAAGAAAAGCACATCTTGTTTAAGAATACCCAGAGTACAGAACAGATCCATTCCACTCGGGAAGGAGGTGACAGAGGGAAAAGATTGATGTGGGCAACAATGGAAATAATCCGGGAGACAAGAGAAAAATCAATAATTGTTCCGAAAGTAGCTGGAATATAAAAGATTAAAAAATTGGTCGGAAGAGCTAAAATAGAAAATGTGGTTTAGATCGGAGGCAATATTAAAAGAAATGTCAAACATTTCTATGAATACATTTACAGAAATGTAGGTGAAAAGGGAAATGGTGGAGCCATTGAAAGATCTCTAAACATGATAAGATATCAAGTGAAAGCCAATATAGTAAAATTAATTCTTCTGTTCTGTGTACACAGAGGAGGCCATGGGCAATCTCCCCAGCACAGAAATTATTAACGAGAGAAAGTCTAACCACCTCCCCTTGACATTCAACGGCATTACCATCATTGAATCCCTCACCATCAACATCCTGGAGGGTCATCATTGACCAGAAACTTAACTGGACCAGCTATTTAAATACCATGGCTGCAACAGCAGGTAAGAGGCTGGGTATTCTGTGGCAAGTGTCTCACCTCCTGACTCCCCAAAGCCTTTCCACCATCTACAAGGCACAAGTCAGGAGTGTGATGGACTGATCTCCACTTGCCTGGATGAGTGCAGCTCCAACAACACTCAAGAAGCTCGACACCATTCGGGACAAAGCAGCCCGCTTGTTCGGCACCCCATCCACCAGCTTAAACATTCACTCCGTCCACCACTGTAATGTGCAATGTGGCTGCAGTGTGTACCATCTACAAGATGCACTGCAGCAACTCACCAAGGCTTCTTCGACACAACTCCGAAACCCATAACCTCTACTACCTAGAAGGACAAAGGCAACAGACACATGAGAACATCGCCACCTCCAAGTTCCCCTCCAAGTCACACACTAGCCTGACTTGGAAATATATATCGTTGTTCCTTCATTGTCGCTGGGTCAAAATCCTGGAACTCCCTACCTAACAGCACTGTGGGAGCATCTTCACATCACGGACTGCAGCAGTTCAAGAAGGTGGCTCACCACCACCTTCTCAAGGGCAATTAGGGATGGGTAATAAATGCTGACCTCACCAGCGATGCCCACATCCCGTGAATGAATTAAAATAAAAAATAAAAATTTAAAAACAGAAATGCAAATTTCAGATTATGAAGTCACTGAATGGCTGAAAAAATCAAAGGAAGTTAAGGCAATGTCATGATGCACTCCATACACGTAGACTCAGTGGCCAACAAAACTAGTCACATCCTCTTCACCACAAGGATTGGTGCTTCAGTATTGGAAAATAGCTAATATAACACAAATGTATAAAAAGGAGCACGTGGATCACTCAGAGAACTCAGAGAAGTAACCTAACTTCTGTTGTGGTTGAAGTGTTAGAGAGCATAATGAAAGAGGGGACACAAACATCTGGATAGATTTGGTGTGGTAAGAAGGAATCTCATGTCACAAATTTACTGGAGTTCTGTGAGGAAATTATAGACCTTGTTGATGGTGGAAACTCTGTGGATGTGATGTATTAAAAGTTTGGTGAGTCTTTTGATACTGTGTCACATAAGTGGTGAGTCCACAAGGCCGGTGGCAAGTTTCTGAGTTGAAATGAAAATTGTTGAAATTTGAGAAAATAAGCGATGGTTGTAAAGTGAGCTGTAGGTTAGGGCAAGGAGTCACTCGTGGGGTGCCACAGGGATCAGTGCTAGGGGCATTGCTGTTTACAGTGCATATAAAGGACTTGGGGACAGAAACAACACTATCTAAGTTTGAAGATAACACCAAATTGGAGGGCGGGAGCAAATTCAAATAACAAGGGAGCTACAAACCAAATACAGAGAGATCTGGATAGGTCAGGAAAGGGACTGGTGAGTGGCAAATGGCAGTTAATGCGGACAAATTGAAGGTCATTGGATTTGGGAAGGGAAATAAACAGTGGTAATATAAACTAAATGGCTCTAGATGACAGAACACAACACAACACAACACAGGATAGCGTTATGGGCATATTGGTGGACATTTCACTGAAATGAGCAGCGAAATGTGTAGCAGCAGGACAGAAAGCTAATTATGCCTTGGGATGTATAACACACAGCTACCTAGCTTACTGTCGAATTATGTTTGTTGTGCTTCAGCAGAGATATCAACAACATCTTGCTTCTATATAAGAAAGAAAGAAAGAAAGCGCCTTTCACGACCACCGGATGTCTCAAAGCGCTTTACAGTCAATGAAGTACTTTTGAAGTGGAGTCACTGTTGTAATGTGGGACACGCCGTCCCACAAACAGCAATGTGATAATGACCAGATAATCTGTTTTTGTTTTGTTGATTGAGGGGTAAATATTGGCCAGGACACTGGGGATAACGCCCCTGCTCTTCTTTGAAATAGTGCCATGGGATCTTTTACGTCCACCTGAGAGAGCAGGTTCTAACATCTCATCCAAAAGACAGCACCTCCGACAGTGCAGCACTTCCCTCAGCACTGCACTGGAGTGTCAGCCTAGCTTTGTGTGCTCAAGTCCCTGGAGTGGGACTTGAACCCACAACCTTCTGACTCAGAGGCAAGTGTGCTACCCACTGAGCCACAGCTGACACTCATAGTGCCTTTAACATAGCAAAAGGCACTAGAGGCGGTGCAGAAAATCTGAAGTATCTGAGCTATGAAGACAGTTAAAGAGCCTTGGATTATTTACTCCAGAGAAGAGTAAGTTTCAGGCAAGAATTATTCAGTATCCTTAAGAGAATAATTAAATTGCACTCTGATAATTTGTTTGAGATTGCCACTTGCTCATATATATATAATAACTCATTGGAATCTGGGGTTGTCCTAAAACCAGGGAACTTAGAATCATTCTTACCACTAGTAACTGATCTCCAAGCAGAACCACCACCATTAATAACAACCCTCTGCCTATGAGAATGCAACAAATTCTTTATTCAATCCAGGATGTGCCCACCAATCTCACAGGACTCTATTTTATAAAGTAGCTTATTGTGTGCCACCTTGTCAAAAGCTTTTTAATAATCCAAGTATACACTATTGACTGGGCTACTTTCATCCACCAGCCTAGCAATCCCCTCAAAAGTTTAAGCTAGAATGGTGAGATTTGACCTTTCCCAGAAGCCATATTGAAAGTCTCTAATAATCCCTTCTCTGTTGAGGTGGCAATACAGAGTATCTCTAATGATCCATTCTAGCAACCTGCCTAGAACCAAAGTCAAGCTAATGGGCATATAATTTCCTGGTTCAGACTTCTTGCCCTTTTTGAATATTGGTACATTCGCCTCCCTCCAGTCCATGAGAGCAATCTCTGACTCTACTGAGATATCAGTCTGAAAGTAATTCTTTACTAGTTGGAACTTTTGACCTACTCCCAGTTTAATTTAAAGTTTGATTCCAGATGAACCTTTATCATACTATTATCTTATTTATCTCTATAAGATCTGCTCTTAGATGCCTCCTTTCCAGGATGAAAAGATAAAGGGGGAGAAATTCAGTATCGCCCTGTTTGGGGCGCGATTATCGGCCGGGCACAAAGTTCAGCGCTTGCGCTAATTATCACCTCCGACTGCAAACTTGGCTTTTATCGCCCCTGGAGGTGATTGGAACACTAAATCAGGCACTTCACACCTGTCTTAAGGCTAAAGGCCGAGGAGCGAGGTGCTAACTCAGAGCGCTGGCGAAGCTCAGGTGATGTCAGTCAGCAGTGGAACACAGACACACTGTCGCCGGCCAGTTCTTAAAGGGAATTGGGTCGATCTTGCTCTCCATCCACACCCTGCTCATTGCAGCCTTGAATCTAGGCCTGGAGAGACCTGTACATCAAATCTGTCGGAAAGAACAATGGAGAGGCCCAGGGAAAGAGCTCAGAGTGCAGCCCCCATAGTCTCTTCTAAATCGATGCAAGGAAGATCAAATAAAAAAGAACCTGCAAAGTGCTGCTCAGTACCCAAAACTCCTCAACACAGCTTTGAATATCTCCTGCAGTCTCTCTCTTTTACTTAGAATGCGTGGTGAAAAAAATGTCACAGACAAAAAATGGCAGGAAGCGGTCGCCTTTAAATAGCGCTCCCCCAGTCCCTTCCCGACTGCAAAACGTTCCCCTCAACCTGTCATTGCTAGTGGCAGGTGTTAAGACAGGGGGCGCCACTCAATATCTGGTCCGGGGTGCTACTGGGGCGTTGCACGCTTGACTGACGTCACGATCTGCGGGCGCAGGAGTTTGTGGCGGTAGCGTTTGCGCTGCCGCAAAATGTCTAGTCAGTTTTGTGAGCGGCGCAAACATCACCATGCACGGGCGCTCGTTGCTTTGCATCACATTAGCACCCTCTTAAGGCGCTAACGGGAGGCGCAAACCAAACTAATTTTTCCCTCAAAGTATCTCCAGTCTTTCCTCAAAATGTATACCATTTACACTACAGATCAGCTTTGAAGCTCTAATCTGCAGTGCTTTGAGTGCTTGTTTCTAGGCGACCAGAAATGGAGACAGTACTCAAGGCGTGATATGGCCAAAATTATATCCTCTGGCTTATATTTGACTGTTTTGGCTATGTAGTTCAACATTTATTGGATTTGTTGAGTGATGCTCTGCATCCTTGGCTATTTCAACATCATTCTAACATTGTACATGTAGCCCAGTTTTTTTTTTATTCGTTTATGGGATGTGGGCGTCGCTGGCAAGGTCAGCATTTATTGCCCATCCCTAATTGCCCTTGAGAAGGTGGTGATGAGCTGCCTTCTTGAACCACTACAGTCTGTGTGTTAAAGGTACTCCCACAATGCTGTTAGGGAGGGAGTTCCAGGATTTTGACCCAGCGACGATGAAGGAACGGCGATATACTTCCAAGTCAGGATGGTGTGCGACTTGGAGGGGAACTTGGAGGTGGTGGTGTTCCCATGCGCCTGCTGCCCTTGTCCTTCTAGGTGGAAGAAGTCGCGGGTTTGGGAGGTGCTGCCGAAGAAGCCTTGGTGAGTTGCTGCAGTGCATCTTGTAGATGGTACACACTGCAGCCACGGTACGCCGGTGGTGGAGAGAGTGAATGTTTAAGGTGGTTGATGGGGTGCCAATCAAGCGGGCTGCTTTGTCCTCGATGGTGTCGAGCTTCTTGAGTGTTGTTGGAGCTGCACTCATCCAGGCAAGTGGAGAGTATTCCATCACACTCCTTATTTGTGCCTTGTAGATGGTGGAAAGGCTTTGGGGAGTCAGGAGGTGAGACACTCCTCGCCACAGAATACCTAGCCTCTGACTTGCTCTTGTTGCCACAGTATTTATGTGGTTGGTCCAGTTAAGTTTCTGGTCAATGGTGACCCCCAGGATGTTGCTGGTGGGGCATTTGGTGATGGTAATACCATTGAATGTCAAGGGGAGGTGGTTAGACTCTTGCTTGTTGGAGATAGTCATTGCCTGGCACTTGTGTGGCACGAATGTTACCTGCCACTTATCAGCCCAAGCCTGAATGTTGTCCAGGTCTTGTTGCATACGGGCATGGACAGCTTCATTATCTGAGGAGTTGTGAATGGTACTGAACACTGTGCAGTCATCAGCGAACATCCCCATTTCCTGACCTTATGTTGGAGGGAAGGTCATTGATGAAGCAGCTGAAGATAGTTGGGCCTAGGACACTGCTGAGGAACTCCTGCAGTGATGTCCTGGGGCTTCCGACATGCAATACTCTATATTTATCTGCATTAAATTTCATCTGCCTCTGATTGGCCCAATTTCTTTTTTTAAACTCATTCTGTAATTTCTGGGCTGCCTCTCCTAGTTTGGCATCATTTGCAAATGTAACCCATTTGCTTTGAGTTTCATAATCCACATTATTGATCTAAATTAGAGACAGTAATCATCCAAACATTGAGCCCTGAGGCACCACAATTAGTACTTCCGCCACACACCCCCACCCGTGTCAGCCGTGTTGGTAGCACACTCGCCTGAGTCAGAAGGTTGCGGGTCGAGGCCCACTCCAGAGACTTGAGCACATAATCAAGCCGACACTTCAGTGCAGTGTCGTCTTTCGGACGAGACTTTAAACCGAGGCCCCGTCTGCCCTCTTAGTTGGACATACAAGATCCCATGGCACTATTTTGAAGAGCAGGGCAGTTCTCCTCGGTGTCCTGGCCAATATTTATCTCTCAACCGACGCCTAAAACAGATTAACTGGTCATTTATTTCATTGTTTTCCTACATTACAACAGTGACTACAGTTCAAAAATACTTCATTGGCTGCAAACACTTTGGAACGTACTGAGGTTGTGAAAGGCGCCATATTAATTCAAGTTTTTTCTTTCGTTCTTTCACCCCACCATGACATTAAGCCTCTAACCAGTACCAAGTGTTTTACACTCTTCAGCCAGTTTTGTTTCTATACTCATGTCCTTGATCCCACATTTTTGTTTTGGGTGATTGAAAGTGATCACCTCTCACCCCATGGTACAAGAGCTGCTGGCCAGTCATCTGATCATCACATTTTGCAATACGGTTATATGTAACAAGAAAGTATTGAATTCCAAGTTTCAAAAGTCACGTTCTCCAAAACTTGCCTTTTTATGCAGAAGATTCAAAGCAGAAGGCATATATTGTCCCCTGCTTATAAACAATCTCTTGCCAACTCAGGACTTTAAAGTATGAAAAAGGATTTAACCAAAATAAAAGAAATGTAGCTTGAAAGCTAAAGAATATACACTGAGGCTGAGGAAATTTAAAGCATCTTTCAAATCTATTCACCCGTCACCTTGTTGCTTTCACTCTAGGGCACTTATCTCTCAAAAAACAGTTTTGGATCACAATAAACAGCAGGTTGAATCAAAGAGAGACCCTCAGAAACACTAATATCAAGAACAGCTACCATTCTAATTAATTCTATTTTACCCTAGAGAGACCAGAAAAAAGACAGCTAGATCTGAATATCAACATCAAAAGCAATGTGTTCAATTTTACTCCAGTTAAAAGTGTATTGCTGTTGAAATACCCCAATATCTTCGCCACTCCTTTGGCAAAAAAGGGGAGGAATTATTGAGACAGATAGCAGGCACAAGATGTGGATAGATGTTGCGATTAATTTCATGTCCCAAGAGCTCTATAAACTCATCAACCGCCTTCAAAAAATGAATCAACCTATTGGGATTGGCGAAAATACTAAAATATATGACAGGAATATGGAGAGAGAATTTTAATGTCATCATGAACATGGACATTTCTGATGCTGGAGTGAAGCCATTTCCTTACCCCTTGAGATTCCAAATCAAAAACAAACAAAAAAGGACAGGATAGAGTCATGTCTTATGTCTTGATTCAGTTCAAATCGAGCAGATATTGAGTGATTTGTTACTATAGCACTTTAGACAAACAGCGAAGAATTTGCATGCATCAGCTAAACCCATCCTCAAAACCAACACTGTAGGATATGAAACAAATCAGGACATTCTATCTTGTCAAAAGCTTTTTCTGCATCAAATGAAGCCACTGTCATTGGCACTACAGTGTGCCTAAACTCAAAAGGAAAAGGAAAGGTTCTTGCTTATGGAAGGACAATATAATTGCAGGCTTTTCAAAAGGGGAACTGAATTCTGTCCAACCTGTCTGGAACACAGGTTCAGAATATACACGTTCAGTCAGAACGAGCATGTTGTTTGAATGGTCTCAGCTCATTCCTTCTCTACAAAACCTTGGATAGGTTTATTTACATACCAGCTCCAGGGATGCTCGTTATATTAAAACGGTGTTTTGTGGTCTGAGAAACCAAACACTCAGATTCTCTTGGCTGCTGTGCCACTGGCTACTGCAATCAGAGTTTCAATCAAAAAAACTAAAGAATTGTGTCAGACCTGGGAATATTAAAACTGAATATCCAGTTTTCACTGATGCAAAAACTATTATTCCACTGTTGTTTTTATGAAAAACTATAATTTTATGGAACATGTTATCTAAATTAAGGTATTTCAGCATCGCAATGATGCTCAAGTAATGTAAGGGACAGAAAACATTCAAACATCAGGTCCCATTCAATCCTTTAGCACAGGAAATGATGGTGTTGATTTAGTTTAGTTCTGTTACGGGAAGTTCAAACTGAACAGACTTAAAATGAACAGTTGGAGTAAGACCAGTTTTATCATCCCTAATTAGAACCTTGAATGGTGGTTGAGCTGGTTAGCCTGTGTGACTCTTCGATATAATCAGTTAGATATAAACTGTTATATATAAACAGATGAACAATCCTACATTTATTGGCTGTCTTTCCAGTTAAGACATAATTGTAAAGATTCAAATTACCCAAGTTGGACAACATTACCTATGTAATAAAGCTGAATTTGGTTCAGTACTGTTGTTGTAACATTAGTTGTGACAAGTGAATTGATAAAATACTGTATCATATTTATGAGGTATGCTAAAGAGATCTTAGATAAATAAATCATTTAACTCCAAATTGTCCAAAATAGTGAGACCTCAAATGAAAATAACAGAACATTATGCAATATATAGATGGGCAACAGAAAATAAAGGACAACATGCACCCGAATGAATTGAAAACTTTGAGATAAAAGCCTATAATAAAAGTAACAAACATTTTGGTCAAACAAAATGGTTACAAATATAATTAATCTATATTCTCACATAGCTCAATCAAGGACAATTCTAAAAAAAAATACTACCTTTATGAATTAATAGCCTGAACCTTCCAATCAGGTTTGAGCACCACTGTAAGTATGGTGGAGTGTGATTTGCGCCTTTTCAACATAATAAACGCTGGCCCTGCTGTAATTTTTGGGAATACCCTCGTGATAATTTTTTGGGCAAACTCCAGATGTCATCAACGCCTCTAATTTGGAATTTGTCTTCAAGGATGACAGTGATAGTACTTGAGAAAGTTACAGCATGCCCCGCTCAACCTACGATCTCTTACAACCTGTGAGGAAGAAGCCCTGTGATGAACCTCTGTTTCTCTTCATTTTATCCTATTATTACCCTTCAGCAAACCATATCATGAAACCATTATGCCATTCCTTCCACTGTGAGCCATGTGTCAACAAAAGAGCACGTAGGACCATGTGTATACATTCTACAGCTCTCTGGAACTTCAGAAATCCTGTCACTCTGTAAAATTATAGTGCACTGCCCTGTTGCTGCCAGCTGTCGATTGGGGAACAAGGTGAAATTGAGTGATCTAGCAAACAACGCATCCGTGACTCGGTTGATGCATCTGTGCATAACTCATCAGCTAATGATAGTGACTTCCCCAGTGGCAGCCTGAAATTATCCCATAGCATAAAGGGTAAGGGAGATTGTGATCTTCACATCTACTGGCAGTGCAGTGAAGGTGGCAGAGGTAGGCTGTAGGGCAGATTTCAGTATGTGGATTAGCTTAGTCACTACTTTTCAAACAAATGCAGGGCTGTGTGCCTCTGCCTCTATATTCTGGTATGGAGTGGAGTGGTGGCAGCTGATTGCCATGCATGACTAGCACCATCTGACCAGCCTGAAATCCCTCCATTGCCCCTTCTCTTCTTCCATGAAGTAAAGGTGCAGGGGGATTCCCAATGGGCAACCCAATGATCCCATGGGAACTGATGGGAGGAAAGATGGCAGCCCTTCAGCTCGTGGCACAAAATGCTTTGGTGCAGAGAAACACCCAAAAGATTCACAGGTCGGAAATGACTTCTAAACGACCATGAACATAAATGCTAGGTACTTTAAGTTCTCTTCTGCCTTCTCCAGAGCATTTAGCAACCCTGGATGTATGTTCTGTATGCGAAAAGGGTAAAACATTGCAAATAAGGCAGTAATGATGCACAATGTCACTTTCACTTCATTTGCGTAGAACCACTCAATAATGACACATCACTTCTTGCAGCCACCCCGTTGGCAGAAAATGGGGCAGACACAAGGGTGGATGGAAATCCGGCAGAGTGGATTTCCACCCCATTTTCCAATCAAGGTGGCTTAATTTGACTCAGCAATTGAGTAATGCCAAATGGAAAATATAGGCTACTAAATCTGTCATGTGCAAAAATAGAAGACTACAATAGAAATAATATGGAAATGTTATCTTCTAGTTTGAAATCCAAATTTTTGTGACTAATAATTGCATTAAATACCATGGCAATGGTAATTTGAAAGACCTGTAATTATCTTTACATTCCCTTTTGAGGCGTAAAAAAATGAACACGAATCATGTACAATTTTTGTACACAAATCACTGAAAGTTAACATGTAGGTGCAGCAATCAATTAGGAAAGCAAATGGTATGTTCGCCTTTATTACAAAAGGATTTGAGTATAAGAGTAAAAATGTCTTACTGCAATTATATAGGGCCTTGGTGAGACTGCACCTGGAGTATTGTGTACAGTTTTGGTCTCCTTACCTCAGGAAAGATATAATTGCCTTGGAGGGACTGCAACAAAGGTTCACTAAACTGTTTCCTGGGATGGTGGAGATTGCCCATATTCCTGAGCGTTTGGAAGAATGAGAGGTGATCTCATTGAAACATATAAAATTCTTAAGCGGCTAGACAGGGTACATGCTGGGGAATCTAGAACTAGGAGTCACAGTCTCAGAATAAGGGGTTGGCCATTTATGACTGAGTTGAGGAGAAATTTCTTCACTCAAAGGATTATGAATCATTGAAATTCTCTAGCCCAGAGGGCTGCGGATGCTCAGTCGTTGACTATATATTGACAGAGATCGATAGATTTTTGGACACTCAGGGAACCAAGGGATATGGGGATAGTATGGGAAAGTGGAATTGAGGGAGAAGATCAGCCATGATCTTATTGAATGGCGGAACAGGCTTGAAGGGCCGAATAGCCTACTTCTTATTTTCTTATGAAAGGTGTGATTCAAAGATAAACAAAAATCCTATCATAAGGAGTAACTTCAGAATTCTGGTAGCAAAGGTTGCATTGTGAACAAAAATATTAAAAAGCACATAAAAAGCTGATCTAAACCTGGGTGAATGAACAGAAAGAATGCCTGCCTTACATTTCTGAGGTAGCAACAGCAATTGGTAGTCAATAGAGACTGGTATTCCAATTATCTGCCATGAAAATTGTAAGTTGTCAGTTTTCAGGAAATGACTGACAAGAGTCTACCTTTGGGTGACTGAATGTCAATAAACTGCCTGCTAATCTAGTAACTGCAGGCTACTAAAGGTATTTGAAAATGAGAGAGACTCCTCCGATGGCTCAGCAAGTTTAACCAGTGAGCAGCTGAGCCTTACGGAACACGCAAGTCCCAGATTCAGTTTGCGGTCTCTGCTGAATTAATTATCTCAGCCAGGATGGAAGTTGAAGCACTGTAATTAAGTCCCAGTACCCCTGGTTTTGGGAAGGGAAAAACTGGCTAAGTCTTGATCGTGAGCACTATTCAATTGAGTGGGCTTGGCTCTGATGTCCATCCAATACAATTGCCTGTCTGCCAGCACCCACACACACACAAGAATAAAGAATTGGGAAAGGTACAAGAGAGTGACAGTCACCTGTGGGACCATCCCAACAAAGACTGTGTGGCCCAAGAACTGCGTTTGCACCTCAATTGGTCATGCTGGAGACGTGTCAGGGCTCTTGTTGTTTGAGATAAACTGGGTAGGCCAGATGCTAATGGAGGCAGACCAGGAATTCCCACCCACGGTATATAGTGGCTAGAATCATTTATAGCAACCACAGGACTTGGAGAGGAGTGGCACCTGGTGAGGGGGAAGGAAAGACCCTCACCCCACCAGAGGTTCCATGGTCAGGGAATGTAACTAGATCTGGCAGCACCTGCACCAGTATCGGTGCATTTTGGGATGGGGGGGGAGGGGGTACGAGAGAAAAAAAATGCACCACTGTAAAGTTGCTTGGCTGATAATGTGGCATGTGTGCGAACAAATTCCAAATGTCAACTTTCTCTCAGCAATGACAAAAATAGAAAATGGTTTTCAAGAATGGAGCCTCTTACATTGGTACCATCTGGAAAGGGTTGATTTTATAAAAGGTGTGCATGATTTTCAAAGGGAATCCCATTATGACATCTATTTAATAACTAGATGATGCTTTGTAAAGATTAATAAAATCTTATCGTTCTTCCTTGGAGGTGTTGGAAATGGTGACCATAAGTTATCTTCAAAAAAAGAGGCAACAGAAGCAAGCTTTTTGTGCTTTGAGCCCAATTCTCACTTACCGTCAGTGGTCAGTGATGGAGCTAACGACTATTGGATATATTTTTTCCCCCCTAATGCTTGGAAAGTATGAGATACCTCACAGAAGAGCCCAAACATAAACTGCTAAAAAACAGAAAAACTCTGGCTCCTGTACTTGAACTTTTACTATTCTGACCTGCAGTTCCTGCTAGAGAAGGGCTGGTAAATAAGTGGATTAACTGTTGCACAACAGATTGGTCATTCAAATAAGGCTCTAGATGTTAGAATTTCCTTAGGACCAGCAACAAAACTGGAGCAGAAATCCGTGGTTGGCGGGGCTGAGAAATGGGTGGGTCCCAGAAAAAATTGGGTCTCCACCCTGAAGGTCGTGACAGGGAATTCTCATTCGAGGAAAAATACCAGCTTCCAGTACTATAGATTGGTGGAAATGGGGCCCACAGTATTGTTTTAAACTGGGGTCATGGCCTAGAGCCCCCAACATATTGAAGGCTGCCACATTATCAGTCAAGCAACTTTATAGTGGTGCATTTTTTCTCCCTCGTACCCCCTTCCCCCCCATCCCAAAATGCACAGATACTGGTGCAGGAGCTGCCAGATCTAGTTACATTCCCTGACCATGGAACCTCCGGTGGGGTGAAGCTCTCAGTCAACTGGCAAATCACAACTCAAGCTCCACTATAATTATGGCAGTGGTGTCAACAGTTGGGGCCAAGGTTTATGGCAAACCCATTTTGTCTGTCAGCAAATCAGCATAATGCAACTGCTGTTTAAATGGATTGCTGTGTTGCTTTCACAAGACGTCACTGCAAGAAAAACATGGTTCCTCCCTAGAATGAAGAAAAGACCCCTTAAACACTTAGGGGGCGATTTTGCCAGCCCTGGGGAGGCGGATATGGAGGCCGGACTGCCGAGAAAATGGCAGAATCTGGGGGGCAGGTACCCATCTCACCCCCAACCTGCCTCCGTGCCATCTTCCCAGGAGGTGGCTACCCGACCCACGCTGGGAGCCGCCTCCTCGAGGCGGGAAGGGGATTAGTGCCAATTAACTGCCTGTTAACAGGTAGTTAACAGGCAGTTTTTTGGATAATCCCTATTTTGCCACCGAAAGTGTAAGGCTTCCCGACGGCTCCGAACCTCGCCAGGGTCAGCGAGGCGGGCCGTGGGTCTGCGGGGGTCGGAGGGGCCGAGATGTCCGGTGTGCAGGTGAGTGATGGGTGCATGTGTGCAGAGGTAAGTGTGTGAGGTGAGTCTTAAGTGTTTTAAAAGCTTTACTTACCTTTGCTTCTTCCTCCAGGCTTCAACCCTTCAGGTCTCGGGAGTCCCTCATCTCACCGGCAGAGAAAGCAGAATGGCCGCTGCATTCTCAAATGCATCAGCCTTCTGCTTTCTGCTCTCTGCTCAGGAGAGATCGCTAACTGAGCCTGTGTCCCAGGTCTCAACTTAGAAGACAGATTGTCAGTGTTTGACAGCTTCACAGAGCTCTCAAATGATGACAATTCATCTGTCAAAAGCTCTTGACAGATGTAACGTAACTCGCTGACGTCACCAGTAACCGGCTTTCCCTTAATTAGCCTGCTCAGCCCGCTGGGCGGGCTAAAAAAGGTCAATCAAGGGAAAATTGCATGGGTTGGCCGGACGTCGATGGAGGTGGGACTAAAACCCAACATGTAGCTTTCCCGCCTCCATCACGTCTCCATTGATAAAATCACCCCCTTAGTGTATGAATTTGTTCTCTTTCAGTATATTGTATTCTTCCATTAACTGAGACAAATCAATTTTCAATAAAACATGAACCATAATTTTGAGGTAGCTTGGAAGTCTGTGTACTTGCTTATTTCAGTGGTCGGAAGCCTTCAGAATGGCCCTGCAAGTTCTGGGTTTCTGCCTGCGCTGTGCAGGCACGAAACCCCAGAACTTGCGATCTGTCAAGTTTAGCATTGACAGATCCTTCGTATCCACTACAAAATCCGCTATTTGCCCAACGACTGCACAGCGAATGCCCACAAAACCCTTGCGCCTGGTAAAAGCAGGCACAAGGCCTTCTTTTACCAGCGTAAGGATTAAAATAAATGTTAAAATAAAATGTTGTAAATGATTAAAACATACACATACATTTAAAATTAGTTTAGGTAAATTTTGGCCCATTTTTAAAATGTTTAAATTTATTTTTCAAAAAATTACATTTTTATTTTAAATGCTTAATTAAAGGGTCTTTTAATTAATTTTGAACATGGGAACATTCATTTTTATTTAAGTGGTGTGAATTCTTATTTATTTGAGGATTTCTAATATGCTTATGGGGATTCCGTACAGAAATGGAATCCCCATAAGCATCACAGGAATCCCCCTTTTTGATCGGTTGACAGGGCCCACGTGATCCCAGGGACACTTGCGAACCGCGTGCACCCCTGAGATCCGTGGGCCTTCATGCAGGCGTACGCCTGCAGGCCCGAGAATAGAACTCTCCATAGCTGTGGAGCCAGGAGGTAATTACGGAAATATTTTGCGGTTCAGAGGCATACTCAGGAGGTACACCTCCGACCACAAATTCAAGGCCATCATATCAACTGTCTGCATCAGAGGTTTTCCAACTAACCAGAGCAAAAGCTATTACAAAACCTGTTACGATGCCTTTGTATTGTTGAAGATTTGGTAAAGTTACCAGGTCTCCTGTAATCCTGTTGAGTTTGTCTTCCCAATGTTAGTGAAAAGTTACAATTAGCTGTAAAGCAGTTTTGTTCGCTTTTTACTGGTGCTGATAATTTTGGTAACGTTAAGGAATTGACGGGTGATAGATCAGATTAACTTTAAGATTTTTTTCAAGTTCAAATGGCTCATTGCACGAAATAATGGGCCGTATTTTGCGACCCCTACGGTTGCGTACGAGCCCATAGGGGCCGCGCAAGTGCCGAGTTTAGGTCTGCGAAGCGCATGCGCTAAAACTTGGAACTTGCGATCTGTCAAGAATTCCTCCGCATCCCCAGGAGAAGAACCTCTGCGGGTGGAGAGTTGCGCTATTTGCCCAACTTCCGCCCGCTGAATGCCCTTGAAATTCTTACACCTGGTAAAAGCAGGCATAAGGCCCGCTTTTACCAGCATAAGAGTTTTAAGAAATAGAAAAATAAAATGTTATCACTCATTTACACATTAAAAACCCTGTCCAATAAGGTAAGTTTATTTTTAGCCCCGTTAAAACATATAGGGGGAGAAATTCGGTATCGCCCCATTTGGGCCACAATTATCGGCCGGGCGCAAAGTTCAGCGCCTGGCGCTAATTATCGCCTCCGACTGCAAACTTGGCCTCTATCGCCCCTGGAGGTGATTTGAGCGCTAAATCAGGCGCTACACACCTGTCTTAAGGCACTAACGCCGAGCAGCGAGACGCTACCTCAGAGCGCTGGCGAAGCTCAGGTGATGTCAGTTAGCAATGGAACACAGACAGACTGGCGCCAGCCAGTTCTTAAAGGGGAGGGTCGATGTTGCTGTCCAGCCACACCCTGCTCATTGCAGCCTTGAATCTCGGCCTGCAGAGACCTGTACATCAATTCTGCTGGAACCACCAATGGAGAGGCCCAGGGAAAGAGCTCAGCGCTTCAGCGGCTGGGCCTTGGTGGCTCTGGTTGGCGTTGTGGAGTGGCAATGGGCAGTGCTCTACCCACAGATTGGCAGGATGCCATTGCCCCGCGAATACAGAAGAGTCTGGAGGGAGGTGGCTCAGCACGTCTCCTCCAGGAGCCTGGTGCCAAGGCCCCACACCCAATGTCGGAAGAAGTTCAACGACCTCACTCGGGTGGTCAGGGTGAGTGGCTGCTTTTCAATACCTCTACATCCCTCCATCTCAACCTCACTCTGTGCCCAGAGGGTTTAAAAACCCCAAATGGCCAACACTCATCCAAGACCTATGGCCATCTCATAAAACACACACGCACATTCCACACCTTGCATACATTAAGGGCTATTCAACTATGGGAGGCACATCAGGCAAGCACATGGCTGCACGTTCACTCAGACGCCGTCCTTTTTCTTGCAGGCCAAGCTATCTCATAACAGGCGCCAGCAGCAATGCACGGGAGGAGGACCGGCTGAGCTACACACCCTCAACGATTTGGAGGCGCGCATGCACAGGATCGTTGTCAGCCAGGTGATAGGTGCCGTGGCCGCTTTTACACTTTCAATCCAACTTACTAAATGTCTCCAGTCCTTGCTCCCTTACTGCCCCCCTGTCCTGATGCTAAAGCCACTCTTGTACCTCCCTGCTTTCAGATAGTGAACCACCAGCTGACCAGCCTGTCCCTCAACCTACCGTCGTTGCTAGCGGCAGGCGGAAAGGCAGGGGGCGCCACTCAATATCCGGTCCGGGGCGTTGCACGCTTGACTGACGTCACAATCTGCGGACGCAGGAGATCGTGGCGGTAGTGTTTAGCGCCGCCGCAAAATATCTGGTCAATTTCACGAGCGGCGCAAACATCGCCGCGCTCAGGCACTAGTTGCTTTGCACCCCGTTAGTGCCCTCTTAGGGCGCTAACGGGAGGCGCTAATCAACCGAATTGTTCCTCCATAATTTTTTTTTCAAAAAATTAAATTTTGGGTTAAAATATTTAATTAAATGGCATTTTAATTAATTTTAAATATGTAATTTAAAAAAAAATTATTTCATGTGTTCGTGTATTTTTTAAGTAATCCCCATTCATACTTATGGTGTTTCCGTACGTACAGAACTCCGATAAGTATGAATGGGGTTTCCCTTCTTTCATTGGTTGGGCCGGCCCACGTGATCCCAGGGACGCTTGCGAACCACGTGCGCCCCTGGCATACGTGAGCCTCTGCCCGCGCGGACCCGGAGAGGCCCAGGATCGCAAGTCTCCATATCTCCTGGACCACCGGGTAAATTTTTTTTACAGGTCAGAGGCATCCGCCCATGGGAAGCCTCCGACCGCAAATTTTGGGCCAATATATTTTACAGCACCAGTTTCTGGCAGACAACTGTATTCTAGCTTGATTTCAGAATTTCTCCTTCCTATTTAAACATGTAGATGTCCACTCAACAGACATTACCTATTGTGGTATCCATTTTTCTGACAGCAGAACATCTAGAAAAATGGACCATCTGGGCAGTTTTAAACAGTAAACCGTGTTTTCCTTAATTCAAGAAATCCTGACACACATTTTGTGAAATTGCTGTACAGTTTTGTCACACGATGCTCTCAGGAACATATAATGACACATCGAGGTTGTTGGAAATGTTGGTACAATTGAGAATAAGCTGGAAACCACATGCAGTGCAGTGCCCAGATGGTATAATGATGATAATTTGATGGTATCTCTGAGGTTCAACTGAATTGGAGAAAAGAATCCTTGACAGCTTGTGACCGTATTCCCAGCAAGCCAATTCTTACCATCCTGTAAGGCCGGGCATGTCTGGGTAGAGTAGGTTCCCAGGAGAGAGCTTGAAGATCTCCATATGAAGTCCCACACAGTACCTGCTCAGACTGGCATACGTCCCCAAAGTGTTTCACCCATATTTATTGTGGGCAAGGTTGTAATTTGACATGATGGACTCGTCATGGCAACAGCAGTAGTTTACAATTTGCCTGGAGGGCACTTTCTCCAGTGGGTGGCACTAAATAAATTGTGAGAGCAAGAGTTGGCAGGCATATTTACAGACACAGACATCAGTAGCCAGAGAAATGAGAGATTGTAACAAGACCTGGAGACAGATCTGACAGAAGGCAGACTGACAGTCAGATCAGGCAAGAATCCTATGCCTATTTCCATTGTATGATTTTGCAAATGCTGGGCATAACAGTGTGACAATGTCACTTGATGTGCAATTATTATGTGTGAGAATTGCTAATTCAGCAGGGATTCTGGATGAAGGGCTATGTACAGGAACATAGGAATTGCTGGACAGAAAAAGACTGTTCCATCAAGTTCACTAGTCACATGATGCACTGATAATGGAGTTGTTGAGTAATCATAGCAATCAATCTCTACCAATTAGTCGACAACAATCATAGATTCACAGAAGAATCATAGAAATTTACGGCACAGAAGGAGGCCCAGACATGACACAGACTCAGACATGACACGAGGAAAACCCCAGTGGTGGAGAGCTTTGGTCCAAAGACATCTTTTCCTCCCAAGCATGGTACACTTCTCACATATCATGTCTCAAATTACTCAGATACTGTGATGAGTACAAATGCCCCCAAAAAGGGACTGCGGGAATATGTTAGTAGCTCTTACCCTAGCATCATCAGGGTGGGACTCCAGCGATGTGTTCCAATCGCAATCAGTGGGGTCATGAAACACTTCTTAAAACTACCTCACTTTTAGTGCCCAGCATTGTAAAACCAACACAATGGTAAGATATGTAAAATTCTACAGAAGAAAAGGCAGGACGTACAGAGTAGATGTAAAAAGCTTTGGTGAAAGCCTGTGTAATTAAACAATGGATGCAGAGGTGGTGTCGCCTCTTGCCTTACGAGGAGTGAGGCAAAGGTGAAAGTTGCAGGTAATATCAAAGTAGAAGCAGTCAAAAAGGTATTTTTACACTTGATCGAGATGAGGATCATATTCAGTTTCAATCAGGATGTCCTCAGCCGAATGCAATTTCCCAAGAGTTTACAACAGCTGCCCAGATTCAGTTCATATGCTGCACACAGAGTATTACATTTCCAGCTCGACGCAAGCATTTGTTTTTTTTTTCCTTGCAGAAACAGCAGGAGAGTTGCATCAACCATTTATACCATCTTGATACAAACATGCTGCCTCACAGCTGAGATCAACTCTCATGTCAATAATTGGGAATTTTGCATTAAACTATGGCTGGAGTAAATAACTCTGCTCCGCTAATACTTAACCGTTTACTGTGAGTGAAGTATACTTCCAGAGCAGTGAGTGTGGACTGGATGATATAAGGTACAAATAATACAAAATACAGTCAATGCATTTGAATAGATAAAACAAAATGGTGCAGTAAAATCATTATTTTGTCTAAAAAAAATGTTAATTCATTTATGGGATGTGGGCGTCGCTGGCAAGGCCAGTATTTATTGCCCATCCCTAATTGCCCTTGAGAAGGTGGTAGTGAGCTGCCTTCTTGAACCGCTGCAGCCCATGTAGTGAAGGTACTCCCACAGAGCTGTTAGGTAGGGAGTTCCAGGATTTTGACCCATCGACGATGAAGGATCGGCGTTATACTTCTAAGTCAGGATGGTGTGTGACTTGGAGGTGGTGGTGTTCCCATGCGCCTGCTGCCCTTGTCCTTCTAGGTGGAAGAGGTTGCGGGTTTGGGAGGTGCAACCGAAGAAGCCTTGGTGAGTTGCTGCAGTGCATCTTGTAGATGGTACACACTGCAGCCATGGTATGCCGGTGGTGGAGGAGTGAATGTTTAAGGTGGTATATGGGGTGCCAATCAAGCGGGCTGCTTTGTCCTGGATGTTGTCGAGCTTCTTGAGTGTTGTTGGAGCTGCACTCATCCAGGCAAGTGGAGAGTATTCCATCACATTCCTTACTTGTGCCTTGTAGATGGTAGAAAGGCTTTGGGGAGTCAGGAGGTGAGACACTCGCCGCAGAATACCTATCCTCTGACCTGCTCTTGTTGCCACAGTATTTATGTGGTTGGTCCAGTTAAGTTTCTGATCAATGGTGACCCCCAGGATGTTGATGGTGGGGGATTCGGCGATGGTAATGCCATTGAATGTCAAGGGGCGGTGGTTAGACTCTCGCTTGTTGAAGATAATGATTGCCTGCCACTTTTGTGGCGCGAATGTTACCTGCCACTTATCAGCCCAAGCCTGAACATCATCCAGGTGTTGTTGCATGCGGGCATGGACTGCTTCATTATCTGAGGAGCTGTGAATGGCACTGAACACTGTGCAGTCATCAGTGAACATTCCCATTTCTGACCTTATGTTGGAGGGAAGGTCATTGATGAAGCAGCTGAAGATGGTTGGACCTAGGACACTGCCCTGAGGAACTCCTGCAGCGATGTCCTGGGGCTGTGATGATTGACCTTCAATCACCACAACCATCTTCCTTTGTGCTAGGTATGACTCCAGCCAGTGGAGAGTTTTCCCACCAATTCCCATTGACTTCAGTTTTACTAGGGCTCCTTCATGCCACACTTGGTCAAATGCTGCCTTGATGTCAAGGCAGTCACTCTCACCTCACCTCTGGAATTCAGCTCCTTTGTCCATGTTAGGACCAAGGCTGTAATGAGGTCGGGAGCAGAGTGGTCTTGGAGGAACCCAAACTGGGCATCAGTGAGCAGGTTATTGGTAAGTGCTGCTTGATAGCACTGTCGATGACACCTTCCATCACTTTGCTGATGATTGAGAGTAGACTGATGGGGCGGTAATTGGCCGGATTGGATTTGTCCTGCTTTTTGTGGACAGGACATACCTGGGCAGTTTTCCACATTGTCAGATAGATGCCAGTGTTGTAGCTGTACTGGAACAGTTTGGCTAGAGGTGCGGCTAGTTCTGGAGCACAAATCTTCAGCACGATAGCCGGGATGTTGTCAGGGCCCATAGCCTTTGCTGTGTCCAGTGCGCTCAGCCGTTTCTTGATATCACGTGGAGTGAATCGAATTGGCTGAAGACTGGCTTCTGTGATGGTGGGGACCTCAGGAGGAGGCCGATATGGATCATCCACTCGGCACTTCTGGCTGAAGATGGTTGCAAACGCTTCAGCCTTGTCTTTTGCACTCATGTGCTGGGCTCCACCATCATTGAGGATGGGGATATTCATGGAGCCTCCTCCTCCTGTTAGTTGTTTAATGGGCCACCACCATTCACGACTGGATGTGGCAGAACTGCAGAGCTTTGATCTGATCCGTTGGTTGTGGGATCGCTTAGCCCTGTCTATAACATGCTGCTTCCGCATTAAAACATTTTTTTTAAACATTTAAAAAATATACCTGGAATTCTGAAATAAAAATAGAAAATATTGGGAATATACAGCAGCTCAGTCAGCATCTGTAAAGAAGAAAGACAGGATAAGCTTCAGGAAGAGTCTTACAAGGTCTGATACTGAAGCATTAACCTATCTTTTTACAGATGCTGAGTGACCTGCCATGTACTACCAGTATTAATCTTGTCTAATATGTGACCGTAATAAGGTTGATCAATCCATTTTTTTTGAAGAGCTGTGTGGTTTGGAAGTCTCATGTTGTTCGTTCCTGTGTCTCCTGGAATTTGCCTTTTGGTATCCAGGAAGATCTACAATTTATAGAATGTAGATGAAAGGCAGAACCTTTAGGAATATCTTTCCACAGCTAACAATTTTAGTCTTCAACAAACATTGAGTAATGGGGATGACGGGATAAATTCAGAGCATGGATTTAAACCTGGAATTTGTAACATTTGGATCATAGAGATATGAAATTCAAATTTGATATGAATAGAGAGAGCCTCCATTAGACTGGGAGGAAAGCTGAAGGTCGTAGACCCGAAACACTGGAGTCAATTTTAACCCTCCCCATCCGGTAGAAACCAAGCAGGGCACTTAACTCACTTATAACCCAACCCTTTCTCTATGTTGCTGATGTTAACCTGCGGGGTCCTGCAGGCAGATGAGGCGCCCGCTAAAGCAGGCAAGGGTCTCATGAATTTATGCAAATCAGAGTTCCATTTTGTCAAAAGGACCCAGATTGCATTGTAACTGGGGCCTGAATGGAGAAGTGTCTTTCCCATGGCCATGGGCGAAATAGGTTTACAGCTGGTCTACAAGGTAAGTAACAACAACAACTTGCATTTATGTAGCACCTTTAACATAGTAAAACGTCCCAAGGCGCTTCACAGGAGCATTATCAAACAAAATTTGACACCGAGCCACATAAAGAGATATTAGGGCAGATGACTGAAAGCTTGGTCAAAGAGATAGGTTTTAAGGAGCATCTTAAAGGAGGAAAGAGAAGTAGAGAGGCGGAGAGGTTTAGGCAGGGAATTCCAGAGCTTAGGGCCTCAGCCGCCAATGGTGCAGTGATTAAAATCGGGGATGTGGAAGAGGCCAGAATTAGAGAACAGCAGAAATCTCAAAAGCTTGTAGGGCTGGATGAGGTTCCAGAGATAGGGAGGGGTGAGGCCATGGAGGGATTTTAAAACAAGGATGAGAATTTTAAAATCGAGGCGTTGCTTAACTGGGAGCCCGTGTAGGTCAGCATGCACAGGGGTGGTGGGTGAATGGAACAAGCTGGGACATGGGCAGCAGAGTTTTAGATGACCTTAAGTTTATGGAGGGTGGAAGATGGGAGGCCAGCCAGGAGTGCGTTGGAATAGTCAAGTCTAGAGGTAACATAGGATGAGGGTTTCATCAGCAGATGAGCTGAGGCAGGGGCGGAGTGAGGCAATGTTATGGAGGTGGTCTTAGTGATGGAACGGATACATGGTCGGAAGCTTATCTCGGGGTCAAATAGGACACCAATGTTGCGAACAGTCTGGTTCAGCCTCAGACAGTTGCCAGGGAGAGGGATGGAGTCAGTGGCTAGGGAACAGCGTTTCTGGTGGGGACCGAACAATGGCTTCGGTCTTCCCAATATTTAGTTGGAGGAAATTTCTGCTCATCCAGTACTGGAGAGAATTGAGAGACAGTGGAGAGGTCGAGGTAGAATTGGCTGTCGTCAGCCTACACGTGGAACCTGATGTTGTGTTTTTGGATGATGTCGCAGAGGGACAGCATGTAGATAAGAAATAGGAGAGGGGAAAAGGTTAGATCCCTGGGGGACACCAGAGGTAATGTTGCGGGAGCAAGAAGAGGCTATGACTGGATAGATATGAATGGAACTGGTTCCACCTAGCTGGACAATGGTGGAGAGGCATTGGAGGAGGATGGTATGGTCAACTGTGTCAAAGGCTGTAGACAGGTTGAGAAGGACGAGGAGGGATAGTTTACCTTTGTCACAGTCACATAGGATGTCATTTGTGACTTTGATAAGAGCTGTTTCGGTAATATGGCCGGGGGTGGAAACCTGATTGGAGGGATTCAAACATGGAGTTCTGGGAAAGATGACAACGGATTTGGGATGTGACAGCACGTTCAAGGACTTCAGAGAGGAAAGGGAGGTTGGAGATGGGGTGGTAGTTTGCAAGGACAGAGGGGTCAAGGGTTGGGTTTTTTTGAGAGAGGGGTGATGAAGATGGATTTGAAGGGGAGATGGACAGTACCTGAGGAAAGAGGACCGTCAACAATATCAGCTAATATGGGGACTGGCAGGTCAGCAGTTTAATAGGAATAGGATCGAGGGCGTAGGAGGTGGGTCTCATGGACAAGATGAGCTCGAAGGGAGCATGAGGGGAGATAGGAGAGAAACGAGAGAAAGATGCAAGTTCAGGGCTGGGATTGAGTGATCCTTAGATGAAGTTTAGCCCGTTGGGCTAGGGGAAGGAAGGGAAGTGGCAGAGGCAGAGGCAGCTGAACGGATGATCTCAATGTAAGTGACAAAGAAGTCCATGAGCTCCTCGCACTTGTTCTTGGAGGTGAGGGTGGAGGAAGCAGGGAAGAGGGGTTTAAGACGACGGTTTGCAGTAGAGAAAAGAAGCCAGGGTTATCTTTACATTCCAGGATGATCGTGAAATAGTGAGCAGTTTTGGCAGATGAGAGCAGGGCCCGATAGTCTTTTATGTGCTCCAGCCAGATCTGGCGATGAATGGTAGGTAAGTCTGGGCCCTACAAGGAAAGTCCTGGCCTCCCCTGCTCCAGACACCACACCCCACCCCCCCACTGGGCCTCCTGCAAGACCCTCCCGAAACTCCGTTCCAACTGGTTACCTGCTTGCCAAAGCTGAGTGTTCCCCGAGAGCCTCCAGCTGCCTGAACTTCCACTCCCACCCGCCGGCTTTCTGCCTGTTTCAGGCTGGCAGTTGATCGGCAGCATGGAGATGAAGTCCGAGAAGTAAAATACTCAAACTTAAGCCAGTGAATGTGTTTCGCAGTTGCCTCGCCGTCAGCCACCTGAAAAACGCTTGGGGTTAAAATCAACCCTAGAGTTTCAAAGAACCAGACACAGATCTATCAAAAGATGGCAATAATATTACAAAGTTTGAAACATAACAGTATAAAGTATTTGTTGCTTTGGCTTTAACTGTGAATACGTGTCATCTGCAATGATAACAAGTAGATTTTGATAGAACACTGAACAAGGCTGCACACTACAGCTTTCTTTTTTCAGAGTTCAGTTTATGGAACATTTACCGAAAATGAAATGGGAGCAAATTCATTCTTTACCCGAGAAACACCGAAATGGAGAGGGTAACATATAATAGCATACTCAGACAAAAGACCAGTACTTGACAACCTCCCTAAACTACCAGACAAATACTGAATAAGGACAAACAATTTGCAGTCACGCGGCTTTCCTGAAGAGTCCTGCACACCTAGCACTGCTTGATACTTCACAAAATGCAATAAATATCCAAATAGCTATTGTCTGAGGCAACCAACCAAAAACTAAAATCCTGAGTGAATCTGTACCAAAGTACTATCAAAGATAATGTCCTGTGCACACCAGTGGGACAGCATTTCTCCAGAAGTTATCAACCAATCTGTCTGAAACCTATCAGTGTTGGTATTGAAAGGAGCCTTCAGGGAGAACACAGGAACTCAAAACTATACAGCTGCTGGACTCCAGAGCTAATAAAGACATCAGATCCCTCACACATTACGAAGACTAACATTGCTTTGCCTTTTATACAATGCATGCGATTATTCTGTCATTGCAAGTTTATTTTTATGGCATTTTCTTGTATTATTTTCATATATTTGTCTTTTGTGTCAGCATTGTACCTGATGGTGTATTTTTTTTCTGATTTCTTATATTTTAGGTTTGTATTCGGCTGTGTCCTATTGAAGCTGCTTATCATTTTGCTGTCAGAAGCATATAAGACAAAAATGGATGCGAAGCCAAAGGAGGAGATGTTCAGAGGGGTGAACCAAAGCTTGATTCAGGAAGTGGTTTACAAGGAGGATCTTAAAGTAAGAGAAAGAAGAGAAGAGCAGAAAGGTTTAGGGAAGGAGGGCTCAGATGGCTGCCAGTGCTAGACAAAGGTTGGTGGGATGTACAAGAGGCTAGAATTATAGAAATGCAGATCTCTGGGGGAGCTGTTGGTCTGGAAAGAAAGACTTACATTGATATAGCACTTTTCATGACCTCAGGACGTCCCAAAGCGCTTTATAGCCAATGAAGTACTTTTGAAGTGTAGTCACTGTTGTAATGTAGGAAACATGGCAGGCAATTGCACACAGCAAGCTCCCACAAACAGCAATGTGATAATGACTAAATAATCTGTTTTTGTTATGTTGATTGAGGGATAAATATTGGCCAGGACACTGGGGAGAACTCCCCTGCTCTTTGAAATAGTGCCATGGGATCTTTTACATCAACCTAAGAGAGCAGACGGAGCCTCGGTTTAACGTCTCATCCGAAAGGCGGCACCTCTGACAGTGCAGCACTCCCTCAGCAAGACACTGGAGTGTCAGCCTAGATTTTTGTGCTCAAGTTTCTGGAGTGGGACTTGAACCCACAACCTTCTGACTCAGAGGCGAGGGTGCTACCCACTGAGCCACGGCTGACAATGGAGGAGGTTACAGAGGAGCAAGGCCATGAAGAGATTCAAATACATGGGTGAGAATTTTAAATCTGAGACACTGGGTGTCCGGGAGCTATTGTAAGCCAATAAAGACATGGGTGATTGGTGATAGGTGCGGGATAGGATATGGGCAACAGTGTTTTGCGTGAGCTAAGTGAAGGATGGGAGACTGCCCAGCAGAGTATTGGAATAGTCATTGCTGTTCATGCACTATGTGTTTAGTTTTTGTTTCCATATACAAGCCTCTGTAAAAATACCCTGTGAATCTTGTATTAGGTTGTGGCGGATCGCCACCTAAACGGGCATAATCCACTTTTCCATCCGTGGACAAAATATCGGGCACCTTGCCTTTAAGGCACCTTGCCTTTAAGGCAGGAGAAAAGGAGTGGGCGGGGCCTCAGGATTTTTCCAGAGAATTCTGGGAGCAGTTGGTTTCAGCCATTTTGGACCATGCAGTTGTATTAAAAAGCCTTTGTTTTCCACACATGGATTCAGTCTTAATTCGTGTTTCGCGGCAGTCTCAACAAGGCAACATGGTGGCATAGTGGTTAGCACTGTTGCCTCACAGCGCCAGGGACCCGGGTTCGAATCCAGCCTCGGGTGACTGTCTGTGTGGAGTTTGCACATTCTCCCCGTGTCTGCGTGGGTTTCCTCCGGGTGCTCCGGTTTCCTCCCACAGTCCAAAGATGTGCGGGTTAGGTTGACTTGGCTATGATAAATTGACCCTTAGTGTTAAGGGGGATTAAATACGTGGGGTTACGGGGATAGGGTGGGATATGTGTCGGTGCAGGCGCGATGGGCCGAAATGGCCTCTATCTGCACTGTGGGGATTCTGGGATTCTGGATTCTGTATCTCTACTGTGTGAGTTTAATCACAGGTCACTCGGCCTAGAGATCTGAGTGCACCGCAAAATGGGCGAGCAGGGGGCAGGCACCTGTTAGTATTGGCGCAGGTTTCCTGATGCCTGATCAATTTAATCACCCAGTGGGTGCACGCCTGTCAGGGGGTGGGGGGCTGCCAGATATCAAGCGTCTCTGACGCAACTTAAAGACAGCCGACTCCTCTTAAAAGGGAAGCGCAATCTGGCTTCAGACATCAGGGAAAGACTTGTAAGGAGAGAAATGGCTGAAACAAGTGCTGGGAGAGCACCAACGTTCTCGGATGTTGATTTGGTAGGCTCTAGTGCAGGCAGTGGACAAGTGGAGGGAGATCCTCTTTCCTCCAGGGGGCACAAAGCCCTCCAGACATCAACTCTGCCGACAGTGGGAGGAGGTTGCAGAGCATGTCAATGCCAGGAATATAGCAGGACAGTGCTGCACTGCCAGAAGAAGTTTAATGACTTCACTCGAGTTGTCAAGGTAGAACATCTGCTCTCTTACTCTCGGCTCACACCTCCACCACCTACAACCTACCTACTCACAACACTAAGACGACTTCCCTTCATTTTCCGACAATCACTAACCCCTTCTCCTCACACTCACCTCTATTATAACACCACAATTCAAATTCACAATATCAGCGATATGTTACTACGACAGGCACATTCTCGAAACACCTCACTAGACTTTCACTAACAAACTCTCTTCTTGAAGCAGATTGTCGCACACAACTCAAGACATCAGGTTGACATCAGAGGAGGAACAGCTCACCTGCACATCCTCTCCCCCCTCGAAGAAAGCGTGCGACCTATCATGGGTCACACGAGGTTTCTTCATGCCTAATCCTCTTTGTCCCTTCATACTATATCTCACCCACACACTCTGCATGACAAGCCAAGATGCTTTCACCACCCACTTCGCTCTCTTTGCTCTCCCTCCACACCACAAGCTAACCCTTGTCCACCTCTTTCATTTCAGGGACTGAAAATGTAGAAGCCAAGTCAAGGAAGAGGAGGCCAGCCTTCCTCAAGATGCACCATCAATTGATCTGACCCTCGCAAGCACGAGCTCAGATAGTGGCACAACTTGTACTTCAGAGGCTAGATTAGAGAAGGAGCTAAATTAAAGGGCAGGACCTCAATGGTTATAATCTCTGGATTATTACCTGAGCCACATGCAAATTGGCTTGGGATAAGCTGATTAGGGAAGTGAACACGTGGTTGAAGGAGTGGTGTGGGAAAGAGGGGTTCCATTTCATGGGGCACTGGCACCAGTATTGGGACAGGAAGGAACTATACCGTTGGAACAGGCTCCACCTGAACCGGTCTGGGACTAGGGTTCTAGCGGAAAGGATAAATAGGGCAGTCACAAGGACTTTAAACTAATAAATGGCCGGGGGGGGGGGGGGGCGCTCAGGTGGAAATTGCAGTAAAAATAGTAGTTCTAAAACAAATGAAAGGGAAGAGAGTAGAGTAAAAGTCAGAAATTGTGCTTTAGGCACTACAGGTAAAAGGAAAACTAAAAGATGTAAAGTGATTAAACCAGGAGAGAGAAATAAGTGAGTAAAAGATAAGAGCTGAAGGACAGGCTAGGGTGTGTGGCCCAAATAAATGTTCTTTATACAAATGCACGGAGTATAAGGAATAAATTGAATTAACTGCAGACGCAAATTCAAATTGGAAGGTATGGCATGGTAGCCATTACTGGGACATGGCTGCAAGACGGTCAGGACTGGAAATTAAATATACCAAGTTACAAGGTCTATAGGAAAGATCGGGAAAATGGCAGAGGGGAAGGAGTAGCCTTAGTGATTAAGAATGAAATCACTTCAAAACAATAAGAGAGGATATAACGAGAGGTAAGCAGGCAGTAGAGATTTTATGGTGTAATAGAGTCATAGAAATTTGCAGCACAGAAGGAGGCCATTTGGCCCATCTTGTCCGTGCCGTCCGCCAAAGAGCTATCCACCCTAATCCCACTTTCCAGCACTTGGTCCGTTGCCTTGTCGGTTACGGCACTTCAAGTGAATATCCAAGTACTTTTAAAATGTGATGAGGGTTTCTGCCTCTACCACCCTTTCAGGCAGTGAGTTCCAGCCCCCACCACCATCTGGGTGAAAAAAATTCTCCTCAAATTCCCTCTAAACCTCCTACCAATTACTTTAAATCTATGCTCCCTGGTTATTAACCCTTCTGCTAAGGGAAAACGTCCTTCCTATCCATTCTATCTAGGCCCCTCATAATTTTATACACCTCAATTAGGTCTCCCCTCAGCCTCCTCTGTTCCGAAGAAAACAATCCCAGCCTATCCAATCTTTCCTCATAGCTAAAATTCCCCAGCCCAGGCAACATCCTCGTAAATCTCCTCTGCACCCCCTCTAGTGCAATCACATCCTTCCTGTAATGTGGTGACCAGAACTGCACACAGTATTCTAGCTGTGGCCTAACTAGTGTTTTATACAGTTCAAGCATAACCTCCCTGCTCTTATATTCTATGCCTCAGCTAATAAAGGCAAGTATCCCATATGCCTTCTTAACCACCTTATCTACCTGTCCGGCTACCTTCAGGGATCTGTGGACATGCACTCCAAGGTCCCTCTGATCCTCTGCACTTCAGTGTCCTACCATTTATAGTGTATTCCCTTGCCTTGTTAGCCCTCCCCAAATGCATTACCTCACACTTCTCCAGATTGAATTTCATTTGCCACTGTTCTGCCCACCAGACCAGTCCATTGATATCTTCCTGCAGTCTACAGCTTTCTTCTTCATTATCAATCACACAGCCAATTTTTGTATCATCTGCAAACTTCTTAATCATACTTCCTACATTCAAGTCCAAATCATTGATATATACCACAAAAAGCAGGGGCAGAATTAAGAAATAGGAAAGGATTTAAGAATGTCGTGGGAGTTGTGTATAGGCCTCCTGGTAGCAGCTGTGAAGTGTTAGATTGTATAAATGCAGAGATTAGACAAGTGTGTAGTAAAGGCAGAGTGGTTTTAATGGGGGATTTTTAACTTTCATGTAGATTGAGATAAGCAGACTAGCACCTGTCAGAAAGGTAGTGAATTTCTTGAGTGTGTCCAGGATAGTTTTCTACAACAATATGTCGTAGAGACAACAAGGGGGCATGCCATTTTAGATTTAGTAATGAGTAATGAGCCAGATTTAGTTAACAGCCTAACTGTGCTTGAACATTTATTCAATAGCAATCATAACATGATTGAGTTCAACGTAGCATTTGAAAGGGAGAAAAGCAGAACAGCTACTAAGATTCTAGATTTGGGTAAGGCTAACTTCAATGCGATGAGACAGAGACTATCCACAGTAAACTGGGAAAATCTGTTAATGGGTAAAATGACAGATGATCAGTGGGAGATGTTCAAAAAAGAATTCAAGGTGATACAGAACCAGTTTATACCCCTGAGGGGCAAGGCCTCTACTTGCCAACAAAAATAGCCGTGGACAGCTAAAGAGGTGAGTGACAGCATAAAAAGAAAAGAAAAGGCATACAAAAATGCAAAAAATAGCACAGATCCTGGTGAATGGGAAAGATACAAAGAACAGCAAAGTGTCACAAACACACAGTAAGAGCTACAAAAATGACGTATCAAATGAAACTTGCAAGGGATATCAAAATCAACACAAAGCATTTTTACAGTTATATTAGGAAAAAGAGGGTAGTCAGGAGTAGTGTTGGCCCCTTAAAAACTGAAAGCAGTAATATTGTCAATGATAACAAGGAAATGGCGAAATGGTTGAATAATTACTTTGCATCAGTATTTACAGTAGAGGAAGAGGCTCGCATGCCAGAAATCCCAAGGAAACTAATATTAAATCAGGGACAGGGACTCAATAAAATTAACGTAAGTAAAATAACAGCAATGAAGAAAATAATGGCACTAAAGAGTGACAAATCCCCAGGACCAGATGGTTTCCATCCCAGGGTTTAAAAGGAAGTAGGTGAGCACATTGCAGATGCCCTAATGAAAATCTTACAAAATTCTCTTGATTCAGGAACCATTCTTTTTGATTGGAAAATTGCGCATGTCACTCCGCTATTTAAGAATGGCAAGAGAGGGAAACAAAGGAATTATAGACCAGTTAGCCTAACATCTGTTGTCGGGAAATTGCTAGCGTCTATAATTAAGGATAGGGTGACTGAACACTTCTCAAATTTTCAGCTGATCAGAGACAGCCAGAATGGATTTGTGAAAGGTAGGTCATGCCTGACAAACCTGATTGAACTTTTTGAGGAGGTGACTAAAGTAGTGGACAGGGGACGGTCTATGGATGTTATTCATATGGACTTCCAGAAGGCATTTGATAAAGTCCCACATAAGAGATTATTAACTAAGTTAGAAGCCCACGGAATTGAGAGCAAATTATTGACCTGGTTAGGAAATTGGCTGAGCGGCAGGAGATGGAGAGTAGGGATAATGGGCAGGTACTCAAATTGGCAGGATGTGACTAGTGGTGTCCCGCAGGGATCTGTGTTGGGGCTTCAACTATTCACAGTATTTATTAACGACTTAGATGATGGCACAAAAGTCATATATCCAAATTTGCCAATGACACAAAGATAGGCGGAATTGTAGGCAGTGTCGATGAAAGCATAAAATTACAAAGGGATATCAACAGATTAAGTGAATGGGCAAAACTGTGGCAAATCGATTTCAATGTAGGCAAATGTGAGGTCAACCACTTTGGACCTGAAAAGATAGAACAGGGTACTTTCTAAATGGTAAAAAGCTAAAAACAGTGGAGGCCCAAAGAGACTTGGGGGTCCAGGTACATAGATCATTAAAATGTCATGAGCAGGTACAGAAAATAATCAAAAAGTCTAATGGAATGCTGGCCTTTATATCTAGAGACTAGAATACAAAGGGGTAGAAGTTATGCTGCAGCTATACAAAACCCTGGTTAGACTACACCTGGAGTACTGTGAGCAGTTCTGGGCACTACACCTTAGGAAGGATATATTGGCCTTGGAGGGAGTGCAGCGTAGGTTTACCAGAATGATACCCAGACTTCAAGGGTTAAGTTACGAGGAGAGATTACACAAATTATGGTTGTATTCCCTGGAATTTAGAAGGTTAAGGGGTGATCTGATCGAAGTTTTCAAGATATTAAAGTGAACAGATAGGCTAGATAGAGAGAAACTATTTCCGCTGGTTGGGGATTCTAGGACTAGGGGGCATAGTCTAAAAATTAGAGCCAGACCTTTCAGAAGTGAAATTAGGAAACACTTCTACACACAAAGTGTGGTAGAAGTTGGAACACTCTTCCGCAAATGGCAATTGATGCTAGATCAATTGTTAATTTTAAATCGGAGATTGGTATCTTTTTGTTAACCAAAGGTATTAAAGGGATATGGGCCAAAGGCAGGTAAAAGGAGTTAGGTTGCAGATCAGCCAAGATCTCATTGAATGGCGGAACAGGCTCAAGGGGCTCAATGGCCTATTCCTGTTCCTATGTTCTACACATGGTGACTCACTGTGTACAAGTGCTCAGGAGCTAGGCAGGGAGATAGGATGCTACAGGTGCTAGCTTAGTAGAGCGCAATGTTGCATATTAGTTCCACTGCAGAGGACTCAAATGCTGTCTTCAAGGACCCAGGCTACCGAAGAAGGCTAATAGGCATATACCAGGAAATACTCGGCGCACTGGCCAGCCTGCCAGTGAGCTTGCATACAATGTTGCAGAGCATAGAAGGGTCGAGCTCCAACTTGTCTCAAGGCTTCGCACAGAGCATGGAGACCATTCTGTCCAACATGGACCAAGTGATTCAGCTCCATCAACATGACAGTGGCACCTACCATGATACAGCCTCTGTTGACAGGTTTCATTGCAGCACAGACTGCAGCCATGGAAGCTCAGACATCTACTTTGGCACCTCGCTCTGTTGCCATGAAAGCGCAGATGGCTGCCATCTTGGCTCTGGGGGCCAATGTTGACAGGGGCCTCCAAAGCGTCACAGCAGTCTTGCACTCTGTTCTCGCCTGGAACCGTAGGGGTACTGAGCACCATCCCAGGAGAATGGCCTTGGTTCCATGGGAGAGGCACCTGATGTCCTCTTTCAGGAGGACTGCATGCCTGCTCCCTCACCAGCCAATCTGCTACCACCTTTGTTAGTACCACGAGATGCTGCAGTCTGAAGCTGGGCAGCTGCTCCCAGTCACCCATCATGGCCATTTGAAATGCCCTCCAGAGAAGCTCCTGACATCAGTCATCGAGAAAATGCTGGAATCCATTATTAAGGAAGTGGTAACAGGGCACTTAGAAAATCATAATATGATTAGGCAGAGTCAACATGGTTTTATGAAAGGGAAATTGTGTTTGACAAATTTATTAGAGCTTTTTGAAGATGTAACTTGCAGAGTCGATAAAGAGGAACCAGTGGATGTAGTTTAGCTGGAATTTCAAAAGGCATTTGATAAGGTGCCACATAAAAGGTTGTTCTGCAAGATAAGGGATCATGGGTTTGGGGGTAATAGATTAGCATGGATAGAGGATTGATTAATGGACAGGAAACAGAGAGTAGGGATAAACGGGTCATTTTCAGGTTGGCAGGATGCAACTGGGGTGCTGCAAGGATCAGTGCTTGGGCCTCAGCTATTTACAATCTATATTAATGACTTAGGTGAAGGGACCAAGTTTAATGTATCCAAGTTTGCTGGCTGATGATACAAAATTAGGTGTGAAGTAAGCTTTGAGGAAGACAAAAAGAGCCTGCAAAGAGATATTGACAGGTTAAGTGAGTGGGCAATAAGATGGCAGATGGAGTATAATGTGAGTAAATGTGAGGTTATTAACTTTGGTAGGAAGAATAGAAAAACAGAATATTTTTCAAATGTTGAGAAACTATTCAATGCTTGTGTTTAGAGGGATTTAGGTGTCCTCGTACAGGGAACAGAGAGTTAGCATGCAGGTACAGCAAGCAATGAGGAAGGCAAATGGTATGTCGGCCTTTATTCCAAGGGGGTTGAAGTACAAGAGTAGGAAGTCTTGCTACAATTGTACAGGGCTTCGGTGAGACCATACCTGGAGTACTGTGCACAGTTTTGGTCTCCTTATCTAAGGAAGGATATACTTGCCTCAGAGGCGGTGCAACGAAGGTTCACTAGATTGATTCCTGGGATGAGAGGGTTGTCCTATGAGGAGAGATTGAGCCTATACTCTCTGGAGTTTAGAAGCATGAGAGGTGATCTCATTGAAACATATAAGATTCTGAGGGGGATTAACAGAGTAGATGCTGAGAGGTTGTTTCCCCTGGCTGGAGTGTCTAGAACTAGGGGGCATAGTCTCAGAATAAGGGGTCGGCCATTTAAGACTGAGATGAGGAGAAATTTCTTCACTCAGAGGGTTGTGAATCTTTGGAATTCTCTGCCCCAGAGGGCTGTGAATGCTGCGTCTTTGAGTATATTCAAGGCTGAGATCGATAGATTTTTGGACTCTCAGGGAATCAAGGGATATGGAGATCGGGCGGGAAAGTGGAGTTGAGGTTGAAAATCAGCCATGATCTTATTGAATGGTGGAGCAGGCTCGAGGGGGCCATATGGCCGACTCCTGCTCCTATTGAGGTTGAAGATCAGCCATGATCTTATTGAATGGTGGAGCAAGCTCGAGGGGGCCGTATGGCCGACTCCTGCTCATATTGAGGTTGAAAATCAGCCATGATCTTATTGAATGGTGGAGCAGGCTCGAGGGGGCCGTATGGCCGACTCCTGCTCCTAATACTTATCTTCTTATGTTCTCAGCAGCCTTCCACCTCCCAAGCTGTAGCCACTGGGGAAACATCTCCAAGGAGCACTGGGATAGGGTGATGGGACAGGGGTGATTCTTAATTATTTCTGTTAACTATTAGATAGAGATGTAATTGAGTTAATTGATGAATTTATTTTTTTGTTCTGGATGTGGTACTGATGTTTGTCTGTGTAGTGAAGTGAGGGCAAGACCCATAAGTTTGGACTGTAGGAAGGCAATCGGCTGGTGGTAGTAAGGATTGTGGGACTGCCTTGGCTCAGTGGTAGCAAGAAGCACAGGCACTAATTTAAATAATATATTCTGCTCATTGCATACTCCAGACGTTTGCTCTTGCTGCCAAAGCATCCACCTTATCCAATCTGGTGGGTGGCACACTTCCACCTTATCCAATATGGTGGGTGGCACACTTCCACCTTATCCAATATGGTGGGTGGCACACTTCCACCTTATCCAATATGGTGGGTGGCGCATTTCCACCTTATCCAATATGGTGGGTGGCACACTTCCACCTTATCCAATATGGTGGGTGGCACACTTCCACCTTATCCAATATGGTGGGTGGCACACTTCCGGGTGGTAATTTGCACGTGCTTCCTGCACGCCAGAGTGGGACATTACTCGGCCATTTAGAGTATGATAAACAGGCGCTATGCGGCCAAATTTCTAGGCCCTTCTTTTCCGAATGCGCAGTATGGAAAGGAAGGATCTTTACAATTAAATCATAGATGCACTGGCAGAAGACAAGTACTGCATTTTATAAGAATTGATGACTCTGTTAACAATTAATGTTTTTAATTCTGTAAAAATCTTCCACAATGTTGTTTTTCTCAGAGCATATCTTCTGCAATTTTTCAGAATTCAAATATAGATTTACACAAGGTTTTTTTGCACTTACAGTTTATCAATTAACCAATAAATATGTAATTTCCAAGCGATGCAATATTTATACAGTTTTCCAGCCTTACACTCTTAAGCTGTCTCCTTTACCTACCATTCTTTAGTCTGGAAGGTGAGGCAGACATGACGGAAGACTTTTCCACAGTAACCATTGCCAATGAAGCTACATGCTGAGGAGGTGTCCTTGCCAGGAGGCATGAGAGACAAAGACAATCTTTTAGTTCTATGAGGCATTAAACTATTCCACTTGGGACAGGGATATAAAGGAAGTGTCTTAAATACTGTACAACAGGGATTCTTTTCAATGAAGTGGCAAGTATATTTTTTCAAAGATGCATAATTACCACTGAAAGGTTTCATGGAGTTTGCAGGCAAATATTATTCAAATAAATCATAAATTTTAATCGTGCTGAGGCTACAGATTGTTATTTGGCGGAATGTTATATATATTTTTTAAATAAATGCTACTTTAAAGCAATAAACAGAAACATTAAGTTTATCAACAATGACTTCTTCTACTATAATTACTGGAGGTGGGAATGTAATGCTTCAATTTGGATTAAAAATTTACAATGGGTCAGAATTTACTGCAACCGACGAATGAACGGTCTTCGACTTGCCCTTGCCTGTTTAATTTCCATGAGATTTTGCACGGCAACTTGCTGCAAGTGGGAGTCTGAAACAGCGCGGCGCCCTCTACAGGGAATCTGGGACCTGTCTGAACAGGGCAAGCAACTGTGTCTCCTTAACCACTTAGATTGAAGAATTGTTAATGGGCAACGCAGAGTCGGAACTGGGAAGTTTAAGTTAGAATAATTAATTCAATGTCAAATCAGCTACAGAAAGTGAAATAGAAAGGGGAAGAGAGATTAAGAGAGAGAGAAAAAAGAGACAAAGAAAAAGTAATTACAAAATAATTTACAATGTTTTTTAAATCTCCAACAGCAATTAAAAGCTGAAGGAGTGAGACTCCACACTTGTAAAAGTTAATTTTCAGTGCCAGAAAGGTTGTTTGGCAGGAATTAAGACTTGCCACGTCGTTAAAAGGGTACTTACACTGAAATGGACAAGTCCGAACTTTCTGCGGGGAGTTTAGTAAGTATCGATGACGTAAGTACAGGAACTTCACGGCGATCAATACATTTGAATGGGGAGCCAGATGCCGAGATGCCATTTACGCGCAGCGATGCATCTTGGACAGCAACTTCCGGATTTTTGTGTTTAACTGCGCCTCTGCGTCGCCTGAAGTTGCTGTCCGATTTGGACATACACAGCGGAGAGCACTTTTAGCCTCACCTTTATTTTTACAGTAAATTCTTGCCCAACTTTTGAGATGAGTTGCCTAATTTAAAGCGTGGGCATAATGTTGAGAATGGTGCCAAAGCAACCCCAGTCTATCACCAGTCACATCTGCTGCTGGACTATTTTAGTTTCATTAATAAACAACATTCACCTTTTTATCCCCAAAAAACTGTAAGGCTTTGTGCTTAAGTAATGTCAGCAACAATACAAACTACCGCAGTGACTAATATATTGGCATGGCAACAGTTCTCAGAGCAGATTTCCACCTGGCTGTTCCAGGAACTGACACTGGCCAAAATCTTCTTCACAAATTGACAATGACAATGCCTTTTTCGAATGTGTAATGAATTTGGACAACATAAGAAACATGCAGAGCCTCAACAAATAGCTCAGTGTGCAAATTTAGTAGGTATCTACGTGAAGGGAAAGATCATTTATATCTGGCATTAACAAAAATAAAGGACTTGTATTTATATAGCGCCTTTCGCAACCTCAGGACGTCCCAAAGTGCTTAACAGCCAATTAAGTACTTATGAAGTGTAGTCACTGTTTTAATGTAGGATAGCATAAAATGTTGTTCTGGCATATAAAAAAAATCAAGTCAAAGTTGGTTTATTTTAACCAGCAAATTACAGATTGCTGCTGCCAATTCCTCGGTACTCTGCCCAGCTGTCTATGTGCATCACTGTGAACGCCCAAAGTTGAATTAATCCATACTACCGCTAAACTGTTGGAATAATTTTATCAACACGTAAGATGCTACAAGATTATTTATCTGTACATAAATTGCAAATGCATCAATAATGAAGAAACCAATGAATTACTCAATCATTTGCTTTATTTTAGAAGAGAGAATTCCTGACCTATACCCTTCATCAGTCTTTACTTGTGTTACTCATCTCAGACATACTGTGATGACTAAGAAAATCCCAAAATCAAATTGCAGTCACTACTTTTAAAATAAAGGTCATTAAGAAGTGATCTTAGCAAAATCGCTGCTTTAGAAAATGCCAGCTATAAGACAAAATTATCACTTTTTTAAATTTGTTTATGGGATGTGGGCGTCGCTGACAAGGCCAGCATTTATTGCCCATCCCTAATTGCCCTTGAGAAGGTGGTGGTGAGCCGCCTTCTTGAACCGCTGCAGTCCGTGTGGTGAAGGTACTCCCACAGTGCTGTTAGGGAGGGAGTTCCAGGATGTTGACCCAGCGACGATGAAGGATCGGCGATATACTTCTAAGTCAGGATGGTGTGTGACTTGGAGGCGAACTTGGAGGTGGTGGTGTTCCCATGCGTCTGCTGCCCTTGTCCTTCTAGGTGGAAGAGGTGGCGGGTTTGGGAGGTGCTGCCGAAGAAGCCTTGGCGAGTTGCTGCACTGCATCTTGTTGATGGTACACACTGCAGTCACGGTACGCCGGTGGTGGAGGGAGTGAATGTTTAAGGTGGGCATTTGTTTGACAGTACTCCAACAATTCCTAAAGTCACCTTGGAGGAGAGCAATTTGGACTGTGGTTATACTGTAGTTGCTGATTCACAGCTGGCAGCACCTGGTAAATACTGCCTGGTTGCTTCACTGCTCATACACTGTGGAGAAGAATTTTTTTCACACTAATGTAAAAGTGGCAGTGCAACTCCACCTTTGGAATCCTCTGAAATTCCTGTACGCTGTGGCGGTCATTTTCAACTGACTGCCAAAGGGTAAAATCAGTATCGCAGACCAGGCACTCGTAATAGGCACCGCCCGATATATCTTTGAGAGGAATAGCAGATGGTTTCTGCAACGGGCGGACAACCCACAGCATTGGTTTTATGCTCCAGCAGCAAGTTGAAAATGACCTCCTGTATGTGCTAAATTCCAAGCCAAAAGCTAACTTTGACTTGAAACTGAGCAAATATCGGGTGAGAAATTTCACTTTTGGGCACAAAGTCAGCCAAGTATATTTAAGGAACCCAACGTCTATTTCAAGTTGGCACCCTGGACGACTAAATGATGTCAGAGTCAATAGAGCGTCCGCCACACTTCAGCACAGATCACGAGCGACAGATCAGAGTGTGAAGTTCAGAGGTCTCAAATTTTTACGCTGGAAAAATGGGCAGCCGTGAGTTGAATTTTTCCTCCACCATGTTTCTGAATGTTATAACAATCAAAGTTTCAAAGAATGTGTCATCATCTAGTGAACTGTACACTTGAAGAGAAATTGTGTACAGCTTTTTTTTTAACTCATTTGGTGGCTGGTTTATCTTGAATTTCATGATAAATTATAGTTTTCCAAATGCTTGCATTGTTTCATTCCAAGTTTGACTTTTCATCCTCCCGTGTCACTAACCCATCTTAGCTGGCCTTGAAAAAATGTGATCAGATTATTCCATGATATTTTGATCATTATAGCCTAGACATTGCTGTTTAAAATAATAGTGGATGAGCATTGAATGTATTCACAATATTCCCTTGTCTGCTATTAGGCGTAAAGGCATTCACAATAAGTAGGTTAATGCAGCTTTTTAAAAAACAGACATAGGAATGTCATATGAATACATTAAGTAGCATCTATTAATATTGCAATTCTATCCTCATATGTCTCACAAAATTGGTCTTCAACACAAGCTGCCCAAAATATATTTTCCAGCATTTTACAAAATACTGAAACTCTTCGGGATAGTCTCCAAAGTTCTTATTTCAATGCCAGAATGCAAGGGGGAAAAATTTGTGCTCACCAGCAAAGTTGCTGGTGGCCGCAACGCTAACCGAGTGAAATTGGTCTGGGGGGGAATGGAGATTGGTGGCGCAGCACTCACCTTCCTTGCAACGCCATCCCGGTGGCGTTGCTGGAGGGATCCGGGATGAAGTTTCTGTCCAGGTCCGGCATTGCAGCTTTCCACAGCCTCTCAGAGTGAAGCTGTGGAGCTCGCAGGGAATTGTGGGTAATGAAGAGGTCTGAGAATTAAAGGGGCCATGCACACTGAAGCAATACAAAATAAAATGCAGTGAATCAATACATTTTTCAGCCCTTTCTGCCTTTTAATAAATATTCAACATTTAAAAGAAGTTCCAAAGGCGAATATTCAGCTGTTAAAGCTGAATTACCTTCCTAACCTCAACAAATGGAAAAACTGCCTCAGCACGAACACAAATGGCTCAGCAAGCCAGGGAAGGGGCACCGAAGATTTCAGACGCAGCACTCCAGCTTTGTGCAGGGGGTCAAAACTGCAAGAGTGGCCCTCTAACCACAGGGACCAGTAGGCCCTCCAGAAAGAACGATGTGGGAGTCATCACTAAGGCCGTCACTGTCAGCAGTGTCACCCCCACCACCTGGTTCCAGGGCCCAAAGAAGCTTCGTGACCTCAGACCACTGATCAAGGTCAGTGAATGCATCTTCAAAAGCCGTCTCCTACCAACTGCACCACTAGCCTCACGCACTGCTCAATGCACAACCCCCAATCACTCACCTACCAACAATCTGCACCAATGACGAGGCACATCTCCCAGTCCTAGCATCACCTCACCCCCTTGGAGGAGACGGTGCAGGCCATTCTTGGCAGGGGCATGGCTGAGCCCTTGGCTAGTGGCAGGGCTGAAAGGATACAAGATGTGGGTATCCTCGTATGTTATCCTCCTTCTGGCATGCACCTCTTGCTTTCCCGCCCTCCCGTCAGCACAACTCCACCCTTGCGCCTTCCTCATTTCACACACCCAAGAAATGCAGCCTGCCCAGCCAGTGGGTCAACAAGAAGAAGCAGCCTGCCCAGCCAATGGGACCACAGGCAGATGATTCCATCCCAGATATCCCGGCCAAAAAGGGGCTGTCAGGGATGTAACCTTCCGTCTGATTCCTCCTCTTCTGCGTCTTCCTCTTCCCTCTGCAAGCGGATGCTGTAAATGTGAAATGACAGCATAAAATGCTGGAAATACTCAGTTGGTCAGGCAGCATGTCGACCCGAGACATGAACTTTGTGTTTCTCTCCACGGATGTTGCGTGACCTGCTGAGTATTCGCAGCATGTGCTATCTTCTCAAAGGCCTTCATTTACCATCCGAGCCCTTGCAAGCATCCAGCAGCACTCCCTACACATTAAAAAACTTTTCACATCTATTGCAGCAAGCCACCACTTCAATAAAATCAAAAGAAATCAATCCAAACCCTTAAATTCAAATTTACCTGAATGATGTGTGTGTGTCCCTTTAAGAGCTGCAGACATCGCCACTGTCAGCCTGCTTGCATGCCAAGTTAACCTGGCATGCTTAGGACCCAGTGCTGAATTCAGCGCTAGGGTCGAAGTTCGCGATGTTAAGTCGCCGTTGCACGCCGATTGACGTCACCACGCCGCCTTTTTTTTCCCCCAGGGCGCTGCCAGTTACCGGCGGCATAATGGGGAGAGGAATATGGCGGCTGCCGCGGGACCTGCCACCAGCTGGCGAAAGAGCGGCAGCCGCCATTTTATCGTCATTTCATGGAGCTACGGAGTGGCACGCAACACATGAATTTCCAGCCCCAAATGTTTAAGAAGGTTCTGATTGGACCTCTTCACCCCCACATCAAAAGATTTCTTGTTTCAGATTTTAGTTGTTCCTGAGTACTTTAGATAACTCTGTTCTTTGGAAAACAATTGAGACACAAACAAGGGAAATGTAGATCAGTTACTGCAAAAAATGCTATCAATGTTCATCTGAAGTGTCAAGTTGCCAGAAGAGGAAGTCAGGCAGTTTCAGTTTCTACAAAAATCTATTGATTTATTTCAGCAGAAAAGTAAATTAGTGGATGAGTGTTACACAGTTAATGGACTTGGATTCTTTTAGAGAATAATATCAAGCCGAATTTCTGACAAAGTAGTCAGCGTGATTAAAAATTACATTTCAACAGAATGCAGAAGGAGGTGGCACATGGAAAAGGTTTTATCGCTGAAGCAACTAATGGAGCTCGACTGGGACTTGTTTCTAGCCCGCTGATGTTTCGACTACTCAAAAAAAATGATATAGATGAAGATATATCCAGTATTAGAAAGCTTGCTAATAAAAAAAAACTGTTGGTTAAGTGACCAGTTTAGGGCATCATTGACAGCTTTCAAAACAATCTGGGTAAATGGGTTAACTAATGTCGGATAATGTGAAAACATATAAAGTACTGCACATTGGTACAGAAAACATATTTACATAATGAGTGAGGCTCAATTGGCAAAGATGGACATGGAAAAAGTCTTGGTAGTGATTATTAATCATCCATGAAACGTATCCAGTTAATGTGAGATTGTTGTCATTAAGGCTAATTATGTGCTGAGATACGTGCCAAGAATAAGATAAAAGAAGTAATATTAATCTCGTGTAACTCATTGGTAAGACTACATTTTGAGCATTCGGTAGTGACTGGCAAGGACACAGTGACTGACAACCTATTTTCAAAAGGACATTGATGCATTGGGTAATTTCCATAGTGACAAGAATGCTCCCAACATTCAAAACAGTAAGTTACAAGTACAACTGAAGTTATTTTTAACACAAAAAAGATGGACCAGGCATGTTCCAGCTTGGAAATAAATAAAGAAATTGATATACAGTAGTTAATTATTTACCTAAAACTGTGATTACAGAACCAGAAGGCCCTAGCACAAAATCGGCAAAGCTCAATATAATCAATTACTGGTAGACTTTCTTCCCCACAGTTTAGTGGATATGTGAAAGTAATAAATGGTACATCGATCAGCTCCTTCAAAAAAAGATGCTGAAAGTAATGTGTAACAGAAATGTGTGTAAGCATACACCATCAAATACTCTAATTAACATTAGGATTGTTCTGCTGAGGTTACACAAAAAGTCATCTGTGGGATACAGTTGGTAGAAGATGATTGGCATTCTGAAGTTTTATTTTGATTGACTGGGAAAGTTATGGAAACATTTATGAGCTTTCCCTTCTTGAAAGTGTTACTTCTGGTATTTGCTTTACTCACATTAACAGGGCACTTTGAAAACAGAACGGTAGATAAGGGGGAGCCTGTGTATGCATTATATTTGTATTTTCAGAAGGTATTCAATAAGGTGCTACACAAAAGGTTGTTACACAAGATTAGGGCTCATGGGATTGGGGGTAATATATTAGCATGGATTGAGGATTGGTTAACGGACAGAAAACAGTGAGTAGGAACAAACAGCTCATTTTCGGGATGGCAGGGTTTAACTAGTCGAGCACCACAAGGATCAGTGCTTGGGCCTCAGCTATTTACAATCTATATCAATTATTTAGATGAGGGGACCGAGTGCAATATACCCAAGTTTGCTGACGATACAAAGCTAGGTGGGAAAGTAAGTTGTGAGGCGGATACAAAGAGGTTGCAAAGGAATATATACCGGTTAAGTGATTGGGCAAGAGGTAGCAGATGGAGTATAATGTGGGGAAGTGTGAAATTATCCACTTTGGTAGGAAGAATGGAAAAGCAGAATATTTTTTAAAAGCTGAGAGACTCAGAGGGATTTGGGGGTCCTTGTACACGAATCATAGAAAGTTAACACGCAGGTACAGCAAGCAATTAGGAAGGCTTTATTGCAAGTAGTGGAGTATAACAGTAAGGAAGTTTTGCTGCAATTTTATAGGGCTTTGGAGAGACCACACTTGGAGTACTGTGTACAGTTTTGGTCTCCTTACCTAAGGAAGGATATACTTGATCTAGAGGAGGTGCAACAATGGTTCACTGGATTGATTCCTGGGATGAGAGGGCTGGCCAATGAGGAAAGAGTGAGTAGAATCGGCTTATATTCTCTGGGGTTGAGAAGAATGAGAGATCTCAAACGTATAAAATGCTTAAAGGGCATGACAGGGGAGATGCTGAGAACCTGTTTCCCCTGGCTGGAGAGTTTATAATTTTTTAAAAATTCATTCACGGGATGTGGACGTTGCTGAAAGGCCAGCATTTATTGCCCATCCCTAATTGCCCTCGAGAAGGTGGTGGTGAGCCGTCTTCTTGAACCGCTGCAGTCCATGTGGTGAAGGTACTCCCACAGTGCTGTTAGGCAGGCAGTTCTAGGATTTTGAGCCAGCGAAGATGAAGGAACAGGGATATATTTCCAAGTCAGGATGGTATGTGACTTGGAGGGGAACTTGGAGGTGGTGGTGTTCCCATACGCCTACAGCCCTTGTCCTTCTAGGTGGTAGAGGTTGCGGGTTTGGGAGGTGCTGTCAAAGAAGCCTTGGCGAGTTGCTGCAGTGAATCTTGTAGATGGTACGCACTGCAGACACAGTGTGCTGATGGTGGAGAGAATGAACATTTAACATGGTAGATGGGGTACCAATCAAGCGGGCTGCTTTGTCCTCGATGGTGTCGAGCTTCTTGAGTGTTATTGGAGCTGCACTCATCCAGGCAAGTGGAGAGTATTCCATCACACTCCTTACTTGTGCCATGTAGATGGTAGAAAGGCTTTGGGGAGTCAGGAGGTGAGTCACCTGCCACAGAATATCCAGCCTCTGACCTGCTCTTTTAGCCACAGTATTTATGTGGCTGGTCCAGTTAAGTTTCTGGTCACTGGTGACCCTCCAGGATGTTGATGGTGGGGGATTCGGCGATGGTAATGCCACTGAATGTCAAGGGGAGCTGGTTAGACTTTCTCTTGTTGCAGGTGATCATTGCCTGGCACTTGTGTGGTGAGAATGTTACCTGCCACTTATCAGCCCAAGCCTGAATGTTGCCCAGGACTTGCTGCTTGTGGACACGGTCTGCTTCATTCTCTGAGGAGTTGTGAATGGAGCAGAACGCTGTACAATCATCAGTGGACATCCCCACTTCTGACATTATGATGGAGGGAAGGTCATTGATGAAGCAGCTGAAGATGGTTGGGCCTAGGACACTGCCCTGAGGAACTCCTGCAGCGATGTCCTTGGGCTGGGATGGTTGGCCTCCAACAACCGCAACCATCTTCTTTTGTGCCAGGTATGACTCCAGCCAGTGGAGAGTTTTCCTATTACATAAGAAATAGGAGCTGGAGTAGGCGGCAGCGGCATAAAGGGAGCTGAGCGGAGAAGGCCCAGAACACAGCGTGGACCTGACTGGAGGTGGCATAAAGGGAGCTGAGCGGAGAAGGCCCAGAACACAGCGTGGACCTGACTGGAGGTGGCATAAAGGGAGCTGAGAGGAGAAGGCCCAGAACACAGCGTGGACCTGAGTGGAGGCGGCATAAAGGGAGCTGAGAGGAGAAGGCCCAGAACACAGCGTGGACCTGACTGGAGGTGGCATAAAGGGAGCTGAGAGGAGAAGGCCCAGAACACAGCGTGGACCTGACTGGAGGCGGCATAAAGGGAGCTGAGCGGAGAAGGCCCAGAACACAGCGTGGACCTGAGTGGAGGCGGCATAAAGGGAGCTGAGCGGAGAAGGCCCAGAACACAGCGTGGACCTGACTGGAGGCGGCATAAAGGGAGCTGAGAGGAGAAGGCCCAGAACACAGCGTGGACCTGAGTGGAGGCGGCATAAAGGGAGCTGAGAGGAGAAGGCCCAGAACACAGCGTGGACCTGAGTGGAGGCGGCATAAAGGGAGCTGAGCGGAGAAGGCCCAGAACACAGCGTGGACCTGAGTGGAGGCGGCATAAAGGGAGCTGAGCGGAGAAGGCCCAGAACACAGCGTGGACCTGACTGGAGGCGGCATAAAGGGAGCTGAGCGGAGAAGGCCCAGAACACAGCGTGGACCTGAGTGGAGGCGGCATAAAGGGAGCTGAGCGGAGAAGGCCCAGAACACAGCGTGGACCTGAGTGGAGGCGGCATAAAGGGAGCTGAGCGGCGACTTAAAAAAAATCAAGGAGTGACTTCACAGGAGAGCAGGTAGGTGATTGGTTGGTGAGTATTACAGCTCTTTTCAGAACTGGGAGAGTATTAACTACTATAACTTTATTGAATTAATAACTTAAACTAAATGAACTAATGAAAACTAAAAATTAAAAGTAAAAATAATCGTTTGATGGAGGCGGAGTATAAATCGAGCGGGTGACCCAGAGAGAGTGCAGCCTGGAGCAGCGGCGGCAGCGAGGGGGCAGAGTACCTCGAGCGAAAACAAAATCAATAAAAGCAACAACTGCAAACCTGCGAAAGTGACATCACAACCAGGGAAGGAGCTGATTGGTGAGTAGCTGGTAAGTGTTTCAAATTAATAATCTATCAAGTAAAGGCATGACAGGGTAGCTCAGTCCTGTGGAATGCACATCCTGTGACCTTTGGGGACTCCAGGACGCTTCCTGTGTCCTGGACAACCACATGTGCAGGAAGTGTCGTCAGCTGGAGGAGCTCGAGCTCCGGGTTTTGGAGCTTGTGCAGCAGCTGGCGTCACTGCGGTGCATCCGTGAGGTTGAGAGCTTTGTGGATAGCACGTTTCAGGAGGTGGTCACCCCGCAGATAAAGAGAGTGCAGGCAGAAAGGGAATGGGTAACCACCAGATAGAAGAGGAGGACCAGGCAGGTAGTGCAGGATTCACCTGAGTGCATCACGCTCGCCAACCAGCATTCGGTTCTGAGTACCGGTGAGGGCGATGGTTCCTCTGGGGAGTACAGCCAGAGCCAGAGCTCCACGGGTGGCTCAGTTCTATAGCGGGGGGGGAGGAAGAAGAGTGGGAAAGCAATAGTGGTAGGGGATTCGATAGTTAGGGGGGCAGACAGGCGTTTCTGTGGCCGCAGACGTGACACCAGGATGGTATGTTGCCTCCCTGGTGTCAGGGTCAATGATGTCACCGAGCTGCTGCAGAACGTTCTGAGGGGGGGAGTGTGAACAGCCAGAGGTCGCGGTCCATGTCGGTACCAATGACATAGGTAGAAAGAGGGATGAGGTCCTGCAGGCAGATTTCAGGGAGCTAGGAAGAGATTTAAAAGCAAGACCTCAAAGGTAGTAATCTCTGGATTACTCCCAGTGCCACGCGCTAGTGAGTATAGAAATAGGAGAATAGCGCAGATGAATGCGTGGCTGGAGAGATGGTGCAGGAGGGAGGGCTTTAGATTCCTGGGGCATTGGGACCAGTTCTGGGGGAGGTGGGACCTATACAGGCCGGACTGGTTGCACCTCAACAGGGCCAGATCCAACATCCTCATGGGGAGGTTTGCTAGTGCTGTTGGGGAGGGTTTAAACTAATTTGGCAGGGGGATGGGCACCAGGATGAAACATTAGAAAGGGGAAGTAAAGTGCTCAAAGGATTGGGAGAGGCCAAGAGCACTAAAGTAAGAAATAGTAAGGTATTAGGGGGGTCAAACTAAGAGAGAATACAGGATGGTCTAAGATGGGTTTACAGTGTATGTATGTGAACGCATGAAGCGTAGTAAACAAGGTAAGTGAGCTGCAGGCACAAATAGCCACATGGGAATATGATGTTGTGGCAATAACTGAGACCTGTCTCAAAAAAGGACAGGATTGGGTGTTAAATATTCCTGGTTATAAAATGTTCAGGAAAGAAAGGGGGTGGTGTGGCAGTATTGGTCAAGGAGAATGTTACATTGCTGGAGAGGGAGGATGTCCTGGAGGGGTCAAGGACAGAATCTATATGGCTAGAGTTAAGAAATAATAGAGGTGCCATTACACTACTAGGTGTATTCTGTAGACCACCAAATAGTGGTGAAGATATGGAGCAGCAAATTTGCAGAGAAATTACAGAGAGGTGCAAGAACTATAGAGTGGTAATAATGGGGGACTTCAACTATCCTAATATAGACTGGGATCGTAATAGTGTTAAAGACAGAGAAGGGGAAGAATTTCTGAAGTGTGTTCAGGAGAACTTTCTTGATCAGTATGTTTCTGGCCCGACAAGGGAGGAGGCATTACTGGACCTGGTTCTGCGGAATGAGGTAGGTCAAGTGGAGCAAGTGTCAGTAGGTGAACATTTAGGGAACAGTGATCATAGTATCAAAAGGTTTCGATTAGCTATGGTAAAGGACAGGGAGCAATCTAGAGTAAAAATGTTTAACTGGGAGAAGGCCAATTTCAGTGGGATGAGAACGGATCTGGCCCAGATAAACTGGAATCAAAGATTGGCAGGCAAAACTGTAATGGAACAATGGGCTGCCTTTAAAGAGGAAATAGTTCAGGTACAGTTGAGGTGCATTTCCACTAGGGGGAAAGGCAGGGCAACTAAAGTCAGGGCTCCCTGGATGATGAAAGAGATAGAGAATACGATGAAGCAGAAAAAGAGCACATATGACAGATGTCAGGTTGCAAATACATCTGAGATCAGGCTATATATAGAAAGATCAGAGGAGAAGTGAAAAAGAAAATAAGAGGGGCAAAGAGAGGGTATGAGAATAGAATGGCAGCCAACACAAAAGGTAATCCAAAAGTCTTCTATAGGCATATAAATAGTAAAAGGGTAGCAAGAGGAGGGGTGGGGCCGAATAGGGACCTAAAAGGAGACCTATGCATGGAGGCAGAGGGTATGGCTGAGGTACTAAATGAGTCCATTGCATCTGTCTTCACCAAGGAAGAGGATGCTGCCATAGACATAGTAATGGAGGAGGTAGTGGAGATACTGGATAGGATAAAAATTGATAGAGGAAGTATTAGAAAGGCTGGCTGTACTTAAAGTAGATAAATCACCAGGAACAGATGGGATGCATCCTAGGATGCTGAGGGAATTGAGGGAGGACATCACGGAGGTACTGGCCATAATATTCCAATCCTCCTTAGATACAGGGGTGGTGCCAGAGGACTGGAGAATTGCAAATGTTACACCATTGTTCAAAAAAGGGTGTAAAGATAAACCCAGCAACTACAGGCCAGTCAGTTTAACCTCAGTAGTGGGGAAGCTTTTAGAAACAGTAATCAGGGACAAAATTAAGAGTCACTTGGACAAGTGTGGATTAATTAACTTGATTGAGTTCTTTGATGAGGTAACAGAAAGGGTTGATGAGGGTAATGCAGTTGACGTAGTGTACATGTATTTCCAAAAGGCATTCGACAAAGTGCCACATAAAAGGCTTGCCAGTAAAGTTGAAGCCCATGGAATAAAAGGGACAGTGGCAGCATGGATACGGAATTGGCTAAGTGATAGGAAACAGAGAGTAGTGGTGAACGGTTGTTTTTCGGACTGGAGGAAGGTATACAGTGGTGTTCCCCAGGTGTCAGTTCTAGGACCACTGCTTTTCTTGATATATATTAATGACTTGGACGTGGGTGTACAGGGCACAATTTAAACATATGCAGATGACACAAAACTTGGAAGTATAGTGATCAGTGAGGAGGAGAGCGATAGACTTCAGGAAGACATAGAAAGGCTGGTGAAATGGGCAGACACGTGGCAGATGAAATTTAATGCAGAAAAGTGTGAAGTGAAACATTTTGGTAGAATGAATGAGGAGAGGACATCTAAACTAAAGGGTACAATCCTGAAAGGGGTGCACAAACAGAGAGACTGGGGGTATGTGTGCACAAATTGTTGAAGGTGGCAGGGCAGGTTGAGAAAGCAGTTAAAAAGGCTTACGGGATCCTGGGCTTCATGAATAGAGGTATAGAGTACAAAAGTGTGGAAATTATGATGAACCTGTATAAAACACTGATCCGGCCCCAACTAAAGTACTGTGTCCAATTCTGGGCTCCGCACTTTAGAAAGGATGTGAAGGCCTCAGAGAGGGTGCAGAAAAGATTTACAAGAATGATTCCAGGAATGAGTGACTTCAGTTACGTTGATAGACTGGAGAAGCTGGGCTTGTTCTCCTTGGAGCAGAGAAGATTGAGAGGAGATTTGATAGAGGTGTTCAAAATCATGAGGGGTCTGGGCAGAGTAGATATAGGGAAACTGTTCCCATTGGCAGAAGGGTCGAGAACCAAAGGACACAGATTTAAGGTAATTGGCAAAAGAACTAAAGGCAGCGTAAGAAAAAACTTTTTTATGCAGCAAGTGGTTAACATCTGGAATGCATTGCCTGAAAGGGTGGTGGAGGCAGATTCAATCACAGCTTTCAAAAGGGAGTTGGATAAGTATCTGAAGGAAAGAAATTTGCAGGGCTAATGGAAAGGGCAGTGGAGTGGGACTAGCTGAAGTGCTCTTGCAGAGAGCTGGCACGGGCTCGACTGGCCGAATGGCCTTCTTCTGTGCTGTAACCATTCTATCATTCTCGGATTTGGCCCTTTACTAGGGCTCCTTGATGCCACTCTTGGTCAAATGCTGCCTTAATGTCAAGGGCAGTCACTCTCACCTCACCTCTGGAATACAGATATTTTCTCCATGTTTGGACCAAGGCTGTCATGATGTCTGGAGCCGAGTGGTCCTGGCGGAACCCAAACCGAGCAACAGTTATTGGTGAGTAAAGTGCTTCTTGACAGCACTTGCTGAGAGTAGACTGATAGGGCGGTAATTGGTCAGATTGGATTTGTCCTGCTTTTTGTGGACAGGACATACCTGGGCAATTTTCCACTTTGTTGGGTAGATGCCAGTGTTGTAGCTGTACTGAAACAGCTTGGCTAAAGATGCGGCTAGTTCTGGAGTACAAGTCTTCAGCACTACAGCCGGGATGTTATCGGGGCCCATAGCCTTTGCTGTATCCCGTGTTCAGCCATTTCTTCATATCACGTGGAGTGAATCAAATTTGCTCTAGACTACTGTGACCTCAGGAGGAGGCTGAGGTGGATCATCCACTCGGCACTTCTGGCTGAAGATGGTTGCAAATGCTTCAGCCTTGTCTTTTGCAGTCGCGTGCTGGGCTCCGCCATCAGTGAGGATGGGGATGTTCATGGATCCTCCTCCTCCCGTAAGTTGTTTAATTGTCCACCACCATTTACGACTGGATATGGCAGGACTGCAGAGCTTTGATCTGATCTGTTGGTTGTGGGATCGCTTAGCTCTGTCTGTAGCATGCTGTTTCTGCTGTTAGCATACATGTAATCCTGTGTTGTAGCTTCACCAGGTTGGTACCTCATTTTTAGGTACGCCTGGTGCTGCTCCTGGCATGCTCTCCTACACTCCTCATTGAACCAGGGTTGGTCCCCTGGCTTGATGGTAATAGTAGAGTGAGGAATTTGTCAGGCTATGAGTCTACAGTTTGTGGTGGAATACAATTCTGCTGCTGTTGGTGGCGCACAGTGCCTCATGAATACCCAGTTTTGAGCTGCTAGATTTGTTCTGAATCTATCCCATTTAGCCTGGTGGTAGTGCCACACAACACGATGGAGGGTGTCCTCAGTGTGAAGACGGGACTTCGTCTCCACAACTATGTGCAGTGGCCACTCCTACCAATACTGTCCTGTATAGATGCATCTGCGACAGGTAGATTGGTGTGGACGAGGTCAAGTAGGTTTTTCCCTCGCGTTGGTTCTCTCAACACCTGTCACAGGTCATAGTCTCAGGATAAGGAGTCAGCCATTTAGGACTGAGATGAGGAGACATTTCTTCACTCAAAGTCAAAGCGTTGTGAATCGTTGGAATTCGCTACCCCAGAGGACTGTTGATGCTCAGTTGATGAGTATATTCAAGATGTGGAGATGCCGGTGTTGGACTGGGGTGGACAAATGTGAGAAGTCGCACAACACCAGGTTATAGTCCAACAGCTTTATTTGAAATCACAAGCTTTCGGAGCGCTGCTCCTTCGTCAGGTGACGAAGGAGCAGCGCTCCGAAAGCTTGTGATTTCAAATAAAGCTGTTGGACTATAACCTGGAGTATATTCAAGACTGAGATCGATAGATTTTTGGGCACTAAGGGAATCAAGGGATATGGGGATAGGCCGGGAAAGTGGAGTTGATGTAGAAGTTCAGCCATGATCTTATTGAATGGCGGAGCAGACTCGAGGGGCCGAATGGCCCACTCCTGCTCCTATTTCTTATGTTCTTATGTTCTTAGATGATTTATTGGATCTGTGACTGTAAGTGTTACTTCACTTGGTATTTTACTGTACATTAGTTGTTATAAATTTGTAAATGTGTTGCTTATAAGGTTATATTTTTACAGGGCACATGTAACCTTTATATCCTGTAATGGGACTCTAACTCTCCTTCACTTCGACAGCATGCAGATGCTGAAAATACAACATTTCAGACCATCTCTAAATGGGAAATAATTTGTAAAAACATACATATTTAATTGCCTAATTATATCTAGCTTGGAATTACCCACATCTGTGCTTCTCATTGCCGCCATGCATTTCAATATGTTCTTTATGACTGATTAATGGATCAATGTTTAGGGACTATTGTTTATTCATTAATATGGAGGAAGTTAATAAGCAATGCAGTCGTACATGACAGTTACCAAGAAACTTTTACTACCGAACTTAAGTTGGCAATGTAATTAAGTATCATACTGCATTTCTATTGAATATTAATTTCAACAGTATGGTGTTCCAGAAACTAGTTATTATTCCACATAAATGCAGCAACAAAATTAATCTGGAGATGCTCTGGTTTACGTGCTCTGCCGAGATCCAGTGATTTCAGGCTCAACAGTAATTTCAAAATTTTATGTGAACTGTCGATCAAAATCCCACCTAGACATTCTTGTAATTCCAAAATAAACACAGGACTTATTGGGATCAGGTCTCCAAATCAGTTTTTAAATTTAGTTTACAAATACAAATACCGCTGACACAAACTAAGTGTGAAAAAGGAAAACCTACAGGACCAAAAACAGGTTATATTCTTCTACTTGTGACCTGACCATTGGATTAATTACGAGAGCACATGGGTGACAGACTAGAAGGGAACAAATAGTTGCGTGAAGTTTTCAGTTCTTGATCCTGATGTCCTTTACGCAAAAATATCCCAAATGTTACAGCAATATAAAGAACTTTGGAGACAACAACAGCTTGTATTTATATAGCGTCTTTAACGTAGTAAAACGTCCCAAGGCGCTTCACAGGAGCGTTATAAAATTAAGTTTGACACCGAGCCACATAAGGAGATATTAGGGCAGGAAGAGGTAGATTTTAAGGAGCATCTTAAAGGAGGAAAGAGAGGTAGAGAGGCAGAGAGGTTGAGGGACGGAATTCCAGAGCTTAGGGCCTTTGCAGGGCCACCAATGATTAAAATCGGGGATGCTCAAGAGGCCAGAAATGGAGGAGTGCAGATATCATGGAGGGTTGTGGGGCTGGAGGAAATTGTAGAGATAGGGAGGGGTGAGGCCATGGAGGGATTTGGAAACAAGAATGAGAATTTTAAAATTGAGGTGTTGCTTAACTGGGAGCACAGGGGTGATGGGTGAACAGGGCTTGGTGTGAGTTAGGACACAGGCAGCCGAGTTTTGTGTGACCTTAAGTTTACCGAGTGTAAAACACGGGAGGCCAGCCAGCAGTGCGTTGGAATCGTCAAGTCTAGAGGTAACAAAAGCATGGATGAGGGTCTCAGCCGCAGATGGGCTGAGGCAGGGCCGGTGTCATTCGATGTTCCGGAGGTGGAAATCGGCAGTCTTAGCGATGGCACGGCTATGTGGTCGGAAGCTCATCTAGGTTGTGAACAGTCTGGTTCAGGCTCAGACAGTTGCCAGGCAGAAGGATGGAGTCGCTGGCTAGGGAATGGAGTTTGTGGCGGGGACCGAAGGCCAAGGCTTCAGTCTTCCCAATAGTTTGTTGGAGGAAATTTCTGCTCATCTAGTACTGGATGTCGGACAAGCAGTCTGACAACTTAGAGACAGTGGAGGGGTCAAGAGAGGTGATGGTGAGGTAGACTTGGTGTATATGTGGAAACTGACGCGGTGTTTTCGGATGATGTCGCTGAGCGGCGGCATATAGATGAGAAATATAAGGGGGCCAAGGATAGATCCTTGGGGGTCTCCAGAGGTAATGGTGCAGGAACGGGAAGAGAAGCCGTTGCAGGTGATTCTCTGGCTCTGATTAGATGGATATGAATGGAACCAGGTGAGTCCCACCCAGCTGGACGACGGTGGAGAGACGTTGGAGGAGGATGGAGTGGTCAACTGAGTCAAAGACTGCAGACAGGTTGAGAAGGACGAGGAGGGATAGTTTACCTTTGTCACAGTCACATCAGATGTCATTTGTGACTTTGATAAGAGCCGTTTCGGTACAGTGGCAGGGGCAGAAACCTGATTGGAGGGATTCAAACATGCCAACACTAAAAATCTGCAGTGTTCTTCACTATGTCGTTGAGTAAATATTTATACTGAGTTAGGAACATTTTATTCCTTTATAAAATGTTAAAATGTTTCCTGTCAGTTCACAAAATACTTCCAATAATACATTATTTAGTGCATCACAGAAGATTAAGGTCAACTTTTGGCTTATCCCTATTCTGCTATGAACCGAACTGAATTATGCAGAATATCAGTTTCTCCAGGTTTGCTTCATAATTCTCTGACAGGAGAACAGTCATTTTTTTTTCATTCTGCCACATTTAGTTTTAATAGATACTATTCATGAAAATATGCAGGAATAGTTATCTTATATGTTACACCGTGCATACAAAACTACTGGACAAACTAATTACACCAAATTAAAGCAAAAATTCTGCTCTACATGTTGGATAGACCTAGTTGTAAAAGCACTATAAAAAGGTCATCAACTTGAAACATTGGGGGAATTTTAACCCCAAAATACGGGCGGGTTGGGGTCACGGGGGGAAGTTAAATTGTTAAAAATTTGAATCCCAACCCAGGAGGCGGGTCACCTATTTAAATATTATAATGAGACTGGCGTGCCTCAAATTTAACCTCTGTTTTAAATTCAACAGTGGCTGGTCGGCCACCCCAATGTTTCTGCCTTCCCCCCCACCCACCCACGCTCCTCCAGCCCCCTGATGTTTTCTGCCACCCCCCCATCATCCTCTGGCCGCCCAGCCGTCCCCCCACCCCCCCGCCCCGCATCAACCCCTGACCCCCACGATCATCCTCTGGCCCCCACTCGATCAGACCCGGCCCCCACTCGATCAGACCCGGCCCCCACTCGATCAGATCCGGCCCCCGCTCGATCAGACCCGGCCCCCGCTCGATCAGACCCTGGCCCCCACTCGATCAGACCCGGCCCCCACTCGATCAGACCCTGGCCCCCATTCGATCAGACCCTGCCCCCACTCGATCAGACCCGGCCCCCACTCGATCAGATCCGGCCCCCTCTCGATCAGACCCGGCCCCCGCTCGATCAGACCCTGGCCCCGCTCGATCAGACCCAGCCCCCATTCGATCAGACCCTGGCCCCGCTCGATCAGACCCAGCCCCCATTCGATCAGACCCTGCCCCCACTCGATCAGACCCCGACCCCCACTCGATCAGACCCCGACCCCCGCTCGATCAGACCCTGCCCCCGCTCGATCAGACCCTGGCCCCCACTCGATCAGACCCCGACCCCCGCTCGATCAGACCCTGCCCCCGCTCGATCAGACCCTGCCCCCGCTCGATCAGACCCGGCCCCCACTCGATCAGACCCAGCCCCCGCTCGATCAGACCCTGGCCCCCACTCGATCAGACCCCGACCCCCCGCTCGATCAGACCCTGCCCCCGCTCGATCAGACCCTGGCCCCGCTCGATCAGACCCAGCCCCCATTCGATCAGACCCTGCCCCCGCTCGATCAGACCCAGCTCCCGCTCGATCAGACCCGGCCCCCGCTCGATCAGACCCTGCCCCCGCTCGATCAGACCCTGCCCCCGCTCGATCAGACCCTGGCCCCGCTCGATCAGACCCTGGCCCCGCTCGATCAGACCCAGCCCCCATTCGATCAGACCCTGCCCCCGCTCGATCAGACCCAGCTCCCGCTCGATCAGACCCGGCCCCCGCTCGATCAGACCCTGCCCCCGCTCGATCAGACCCTGCCCCCGCTCGATCAGACCCTGGCCCCGCTCGATCAGACCCAGCCCCCGCTCGATCAGACCCTGCCCCCGCTCGATCAGACCCAGCTCCCGCTCGATCAGACCCGGCCCCCACTCGATCAGACCCTGGCCCCCATTCAATTAGACCCGGCCCCCGCTCGATCAGACCCGGCCCCCACTCGATCAGACCCGGCCCCCATTCAATTAGACCCTGCCCCCCCTCGATCATCCTCTGGCCCCCCTCGATCAGACCCGGCCCCCCCTCGATCATCCTCTGACCCCGCTCGATCAGACCCGGCCCCCGCTCGATCATCCTCCGGCCCCCGCTCGATCAGACCCAGCCCCCACTCGATCAGACCCAGCCCCCATTCGATCAGACCCGGCCCCCATTCGATCAGACCCTGTCCCCCACTCGATCCCTCCATCCCTCCTTTCTGCAGCCGAGTGCCACAGGCCTGTTCGCCCGCAGCCAGCCAGCCTCTCCATCTGGCTGGCTGCAGGTTGGGAAACAGAGGTTTCAAATGCAAATTAAGCACTGCCATTAAATTCGACAGGGCCTGCGGCAAACCCGTTCTCCCGGATTTCCCGACCGCTTCCGAGCCCCCACCCCCCCCACTCCCAACCCACCCCAAAGGATTAAAATTCAGGCCATTAACTCAGTTTCTCTCTCCACAGATGCTGCCTGACCTGCTGAGTATTTCCAGCATTTTCTGTTTCTATTTCAGATTTCCAGCATCAGCAGTATTTTGCTTTTGTTATAGTAAAAGCAATTGTCCAATACTTTCGCTCTTTGATCAAAAAGAGTCTCAATGGCATGATATACCTTGTTTTGCTCAAGTGGTAGCTTTGTCTAGCTTTAGTATCTGAAAGTCCATGATATATAACATGAATGTCTAGAAATTCTAGCACATCTTTGGGTGTGCAGGGGTGCAGGATACAATCCCTGAGTGATGAGGTTCGAGGTGCCACCAATATCAGTGAGCTGCTTTCAAAGCATAATCATAGAATCATAGAATGGTTACAACACAGAAGGAGGCCATTCGGCCTGTCAAGCCCGTGCCGGCTCTCTGCAAGAGAACTTCAGCTAGTCCCACTCCACCGCCTTTGCCCCGTAGCCCAATTTTTTTTCCTACAGGTACTTATCCAATTCCTTTTTGAAAGCCACGATTGAATCTGCCTCCACCACCCTTTCAGGCAGCGCATTCCAGATCCTAACCACTCGCTGTGTAAAAAAGTTTTTCCTCATGTCGCCTTTGGTTCTTCTGCCAATCACCTTAACTCTGTGTCCGCCACTGGGAACAGTTTCTCTCTATCTACTCTGTCTAGAGCCCTCATAATTTTGAACACCTCTATAAAATCTCCTCTCAACCTTCTCTGCTCTAAGGAGAACAACCCCAGCTTCTCCAGTCTATCCACGTAACTGAAATCTCTCATCCCGGGAACCATTCTTGTAACTCTTTTCTGCACCCTCTCTAAGGCCTTCACATCCTTCCTAAAGATTGGTGCCCTTGCTGAAGATGGCAGAACAGGTTGAGAACACGGTTAAAAAAGCATACGGGATCCTGAGCTTCATAAATAGAGGCATGGGGGTGATTTTTTCAATGGGAAGCTTTTGGAGGCAGGACTCCCACTTGTCAGGTTTCAGTCCCGCCTCCATCAGCTTCTGGCCAACCAGCGGGGTTTCCCCCTGATTGACCTTGTTAAGCCTGCCCGGCGGGCTTAGCAGGCCAATTAGGGCGAAGCCGGTTGCAGAGCATGTCAACGTATGACTTCCTTGCTTTTGTACTCTATGGAGGCGATTTTCTCAGCCCCAAGGAGGCGGGTATGGAGTCGGGTCTGCCGGGAAAATGGCAGAATTTGGGGGCGGGTGCCCAACCCGCCTCCGTGCCCTCTTGCCAGGAGGCGGGAAGCCATCCTGCGCTGGGTCCCATCTCTTTGGAGGCGGGAAGGGATTAAAGCCTATTAACTGCCTGTTAACAGGTAGTTAACAGGCAGAAAATAGGATTATCCCCATTTTGTGCCCTGAAGTGCGGGCTTCCCGACCTGGGGGAACCCCGCCAGGGTGTAGGAGGTGAGCTGTGGGTCTGTGGGGGTCAGAGGGGTCTGAAAGTGCGCTGCAGAGGTGAGTCATGGGTGCAAGTGTGGAGTGGTAAGTATGTGAGGTGAGTGTAAAGTGTTAGAAAATGTTAACTTACCTTTGTTTCTGTCGACAGCCTTCAACCGCTGTGGAGCCAGAATCCCCAACATCTCCATTGTAGAGATCACAGACTGGCTGCTGCATCCTCCGATGTAACAGTCATCTGATTTCTGCAAAGTAGAAAGGTTTGATGAGTCCTGAACACAAGGCCTCATCAAACTACACAGAATGTCAGTGTTTGACAGCTTCACAGAGATGTCAAACGATAACATTTCTTCTTTCAAAAATTCTTGACAGATGACACGTCATACGTTGACGTGCTCTGCAACCGGCTTCGCCCTAATTGGCCTGCTAAGCCCATCGGGCAGGCTTAACAAGGTCAATCAGGGGAAAATCCCGCTGGTTGGCCAGAAGCTGATGGAGGCGGGACTGAAACCCGACAAGTGGGAGTCCTGCCTCCAAAAGCTTCCCATTGAGAAAATCACCCCCCATGCCTCTATTTATGAAGCTCAGGATCCCGTATGCTTTTTTAACCATGTTCTCAACCTGTCCTGCCATCTTCAGCAATTTATGCACATACATCCCCAGGTCTCTCTGCTCATGCACCTACTTTAGAATTGTACCCTTTCGTTTATATTGCCTCTCCTCGTTCTTCCTTCCAAAATGTATCACTTCGCACTCTTCTGTGTTAAACTTCATCTATCACGTGTCTGCCCATTCCACCAGTCTGTCTATGTCATCTTCAAGTCTATCACTATCCTCCTCATTGTTCATTATACTTCCAAGTTCTGTGTCATCTGCAAATTTTGAAATTGTGCCCTGTACACCCAAGTCCAAGCCATTAATATATATCAAGAAAAGCAGTGGTCCTAGTACCGACCCCTGGGGAACACCACTGAGTTCCTTCCTCCAGTCCGAAAAACAACCGTTCACCACTACTCTCGGTTTCCTGTCACTTAGCCAATTTTGTATCCATGCTGCCACTGTCCCTTTTATTCCATGGGCTTCAACTTTGCTGGCAGTTTATCAAACGCCTTTTGGAAGTCCATGTACACCACCTCATTAACCCTCTCTGTTACCTCATCAGCAAACTCCTAATTGAAGATCGGGCTGCTGATGGTGTTGCAGTGGCACTCAGGTAAGTGAGAAAGGGCCGAGACGTAGCGGTGGCTGAGATGGAGGTAGCAGTGGCCAGGCTGGGGGTGGGGAAGGATACAACGGGTGGCCTGGGAGGGTGTGGCGGAGCGGGGGGGAGGGGGGGGGGGGGGGGGAGGAGCGGCCCATGTTTTTTAATGTGGAGTTGGGAGGAGCACTCCTGTTTCTCCCGGCTCTGCATTCAGTTAAGTATGAGGACCATCCTGCCAATTAGCGCCACGTTGTGCTGCATTATTCAAAAATCAAAAACAGGTCCTGGAAGCTGCATAGGGCCTAATTTGAATAAGTCATTTTGTCCTTTAAATATCCCCGACACACCCTCCTGCAGCCTGCACGTCTACCTTATCCGATATGGCGTGCGGCTTACTTCTGGCCGGAAATGTGTGTGCGTTCCCTGCCCGCCACATTGGGAGTTTAGTGGATCGGTTAGTGCCTAAGAAACGGGCGCTGCATGGTGGAATTTCTAGGCTGAAATTTGGTAAATCCTTTCCATCACAGAAACCAAGGTTCTAACTCAAATGGCTTCAAGTTAAAGGATACAACATTCCAAACTCCATGGTATTGACTTATTTTTTTTGTCTTAGAAAGAAGAAATTCAATATGCTCAGCAATTGAAAGAGTGATTAAGCTTATATTAATTAAGACTTTTACCCTCAATGAATGCTGTATTCAAATCAGATACACACCTAAATTATTTATTGAATGGCAAATATATTCAGTGATTTTCGTACTTCTTGTGGAAAATAAAAAGCTAGATGACTAACTTAAACCAATCAAAAATTTATATGTTTATCAGCAAGCTGTGCGAGATATCCATATTAAATCAGATTTTTAAATAATTGAACATTTTTAACGAACTATCAGAATAGTAAAGCAAGAAGACAAGGAGGACACAGGTTACAATGAGCTGGCCATCTTTGGTTTAAAAAAATACATATTTCTATATCATTGATGGCCTATAACCTTCATATCCAGCAACATTGAATCGTTATTACACCATCCCTTGTTGAACATCTTTCTGATTAATACATTTTGAGACACAAGCATGATCCCAGTAACAGCCACATGTCTGTAGAGATGTGCCAAACAGGAGCCAACTGCATCTCTTCTGAGGGAGAGTTGAAAAGGTAGAGAGGAATATGGGCTCTGCAGTTGAAAATATTTAAATTAGAAGCAGAGGGCGAAGAGGGAAAGCATCAAGTGCTGAATAATAAATAGAAATTAGAACAGTCTAAGTATTTATAATGCAGGTGTCTCATATTGTTTCCAGCAATCGATTGAAAAACAAGCTTGATGGACTCCTGTCAGTGTGCTCAGTCTCTTTCCATGCTGATTGCAAGCTGTCTTTTGTTTACTTAGTCAATCAAGTTTAGCAATTTAAAAAAAGCAGAATTAATAAAATCAATAACTCAGTTCCGACACAGATAGCCCTGTCAACAATAGAAAGCAAGTACGCTGTCAAAAGTATGGAAATCCCATCATATATTTCAGCAAAGTTCCACATTCAATTTGCACTCTTAATGCTCACTTGCCAGATTTCTAAGCATGACTGCCAATATATTGGGCCAGAAATTCGGCTCCCTGGCTTCCTCCAGGTGCAAGGATCGCGCGCGCACCTACCCACCGCGCCTGCCGTTGACCTCTGGGCCCACGGGGACTTCAGCTCCTGGGCCTCCTGCAGCTGCCGGCGCGCAGTGCTTGTGTATCCCAGGGGCGTAGTTAGTGCGATGCGTCCCCTGGGATCACGTGGGCCATGGAGAGCCAATGGCAGCAAACCATCTTTCATTCATAGATTTGACAGGAAGACCTGTCAAATCTATGAATTGAAATCGGCCCCAAAACAACACCTAAACTTCAAATAATTTTTTAAAAAAACATCAAATTTTTAAAATAACTATAAGTTAAATAAATTAACTACTTTAAACAAAACTTTAAATTTTTGAAAAAATTAAAATACTTTTTAAACAGTGCTAAAAATAAACTTACCTTTCTTTAAAGTATCTAAAAAAGATAAATCTGTTGAAAAATTTTTTAAATTGTAATTAATTAACCACTTACCTTGTTAAAAACGGGTCTGCGCCTCCATTTTAAAAGCGCAGCTTCTTCCATACTTACCTTCCCGGAGAAACCTGAAAAAAAAACGAAGTTCGCCGCGTGCACGCAGCCTCTCCCGCGCACGCGGTTCACCTCTGAACCCCTCCCTTCAGGGGAATGGAAGTTCCGGTTTCCCGCGCATGCGCAGTGCATGCAGGAAACCGGCACTTCAGGAGGCCTTGCGGGTGAGTACACAGTGCGTACTCACCCGGCAAGTGCCGAATTTCTGGCCCATTAGCTTTTGTCTTTGACCCAATGCCTCTTTTTTTTAATTCCTTCCTACTGCCTCTCATCTTTCCATTCTTTCTTTTTAAAAAAAACAAGCAATGAAGTGCTGCTGATAGATTATGGTTTAGAATGTATGAACTGCTGTTTGCTTATTTACATGAAGATTATGCAGTTTGTGAACACTTTCGAAATGTTCCAGGATGCTGACATTACCCCCCCACCCCACACAAAATGGTGAAGAATTTTAAACTCAAAGCTGGGCAAAGCCCAGAATTGGAGAAAATCAGGACTTGACAATACAAAAAAGCATGGGACTTCTGACATTTGAAACTTAAGAATGCACCATCCAACACTGTGCTCTTGCTAACTAATCTTGAATATTTAGAAGAAATACATTTGGGAAGCCTCTAAAATATAGATGCTTTAAGGGGAATTACATGGAAACAAAACAATGATAGCAAGTAAATAGCTCCATCATCAAATATAATCAAATCTTAACAGTAATTTAATAAAATATCAAGGTGTGCCAGTTAAATAAACTTACACTGCTAGACAATTCATGATCTGAATACTTCTGTAACTAGAGAAATTGCGCCAATTAATTATGACTGAAGATTAAAAAGATATGCATTCCTGCAAGTACAACTCTCAAGTGATTTCAGACAGAAGCTCAGGCGTGAAAAGGCATGTAGCTCCAAATACACAGCTAACAGTGGCCAGTCCCAACTGCAATTCTGAAGAAACACTGGCTGTAGTTATACTGGGCTGGATATTCCGATGCCTACGGGTGTGTACGGGCTGTGTACACACCCATAGGGACATCGGAAATGCTGCTTTCAGGCATGCCAAGCTCATGCACTGAAAACCGGCATTTCCGATCTGTCAAGAATGCTCTTGACAGATCGGACGCCTGCCCTAGAGAAGGGCCTCTACGGGGGGACAGTTCCGTTTTCTGGACAACCTCCGCCCGCAGAGAACCCTTAGAAATCTTACGCCTGGTAAAGGCGTAAGGCCTGCTTTTACCAGCATAAGAGTTGAAAAAAGTTTTTAAAAAAATGTTTTCACTCATTTATCGTTTAAAAATACTTTTAAAAAAGTTAAGTTTATTTTTAGCCCTGTAAAAAACTTTAATTATTTTTTTCAAAAAATTTAATTTTTGTTTAAAATATTTAATTTATTGTAATTTGAACTCATTTTTAAAAATTGATGATTTAAAAAAAAATTATTTAATGTTTCACTGTGTTTTTGTGGTGATCTCCATTCATATATTTGACAGCTCTATCTGTCAAGTGTATGAAGGGAGATTCCCTTCTCCTATTGGCTCCCCATGGCCCACGTGATCCCAGGGACGCTTGCGAACCGCCTGCGCCTCTGGGATACGTGGGTCCTGCGCATTTCGAGTTTGGAGAGGCCCAGGATCGGAAGTATACGCACCTCAGGAGCCCTCTGGTAAGTTTGTAGATTTTTCCAGATTGGACCGGGCCTCCGCACGCAGGAAGTCTCCGATCGGAAAATAAGGGCCACTATAATTTTCACACTGAGGTTAAGTTTGCATTGAAACAAAAGTGGCAGTAGACTCAGGTTGCAACCTTAAAAAGTGTCCCAAAGCGCTTTACAAAAAGCAAAAGCTTTGTGAGTAGATTTACACTTGAGTTCCACACCTCTGGGGAACTTTTCAAATTTAGTATGAAATCTTTTTAATGAGAAAAACATGCTCGCTAAATATTAAAAATGAGCCATCCAGAAAGCAAAGGTCTCTGCATACAGTCACGTACATATGCACAGAGCTCTGCTGTCACAATGAGCAGTACGTCAGTCTGAAACTAGCATGTATAATATAACTACATCCGTTGTTTCTGTTTATTTATACTACAAATATATAGTATATTGTGAAATGATCGCTTATTCAAGACAGATAAATACCAATAAAATCTCTGATGGTAGTCAACGTGCAATTATATAAAAATAGCATATTTTATTCCACATGATGGTATAAACAAACAGATGATGTTTGTGGTCCAGGAATCCCGCCCCAACTGCGGTTGTGCCATACGCAGATTTCACGTATACACGGTTTCCACTCTGCGACAACTTTTACCAATCGCGGTAGTGAAATTTGCATATCCACGGTTTTAAATTTTGGAATAAGGTAAATAACATGATTTTTATGCTTTTTATATTCTTTTTTATTTTGTTTATAGTGAATTTGCCAACCGCGGTTTTACTAACCACGGGGGTTTTCAGGGACGTATCCCCCGCGGTTGGGGAGGGATCCCTGTATATAAAATTCAAATATTACCATACAAGATAAATTCATGCAATGTCACATCATACAAACTGGCCATTTGACCCATCAGTTCTGTACTGGAGTTTTTCTTCATCTGAATCCCCTAGTCTATATTTGTCTCTTCTACTCACTCCCCATACCCTTTAATATTTCTCTTTTGCAAGACATTCAGATTTATTGTTCAAAATAATTTACAGGCGTTGCTTCAACAACACTTGTTGCAGAGAATTCCACATTCTAACCACACTCCTTGTAAAGAAATATGACCTAAACTCCCCTTTAATCTTTATCGTGATGATCTTTGTGCTCTCTTGTTACCATCTCATCACCAATGGAAACAATTTATCACTACTTATCCAATGATAACCTTTCATAATATTGAAAACCTCTAGCTTTAACCTTCATAACTCTAGTTACAAAAAAATGGCCCAACTTCACAAGTCTTTCTTCACAACTGTAACCTCTGTTCCCTGGTAACATTCTAGTGTATCGACATTGCAGCTCTTCCATTGTTTTATAATGAGGTGCTCAAAATTCTGAACAATTTGTTCTTGGACACCATTACGCTTATTAACTAGCACATAGTGGAAAATAATTTCACAAGTCACTGTTCGTAGCAATACTGTAAATTAGTTTGCAAAGAGTTTCTCTGTTGGTAAGAAAATGTATTTACTATTTCACTAAAAATTACAAAAAGACAAAATCTTCACAAATGCATTTACAATGTTATTACACACAGCAAAGAGGAATTCTTACCCCACAGCGAGTTTTACAGGAGTAATTTCCACGATCTTGTGCTACCATTGGGGAAGCCAAGCACATCTTCAGCTTCAGCTGCTTCATCAATGACCTTCCCTCCAACATAAGGTCAGAAATGGGGATGTTTGCTGATGACTGCACAGTGTTCAGTGCCATTCACAACTCCTCAGATAATGACCATGATGCGGAGATGCCGGTGTTGGACTGGGGTGGACAAAAGTGAGAAGTCGCACAACACCAGGTCATAGTCCAACAGTTTTATTTGAAATCACAAGCTTTCGGAGCTGCTGCTCCTTCGTCAGGTGAAGTCACCTGACGAAGGAGCAGCGCTCCGAAAGCTTGTGATTTCAAATAAAACTGTTGGACTATAACCTGGTGTTGTGCGACTTCTCACTCAGATAATGAAGCAGTCAATGCCCACATGCAACAAGACCTGGATGACGTTCAGGCTTGGGCTGATAAGTGGCAGGTAACATTCGCGCCACAGAAGTGCTAGGCAATGACTATCTCCAACAAGCGAGAGTCTAAACACCGCCCCCTGACATTCAATGGCATTACCATCACCGAATCCCCCACCATCAACATCCTGGGGGTCACCATTGACCAGAAACTTAACTGGACCAGCCACATAAATACTGTGGCAACAAGAGCAGGTCAGAGGCTAGGTATTCTGCGGCGAGTGTCTCACCTCCTGACTCCCCAAAGCCTTTCTACCATCTACAAGGCACAAGTAAGGAGAGTGATGGAATACTCTCCACTTGCCTGGATGAGTGCAGCTCCAACAACACTCAAGAAGCTCGACACCATCATAAAGAGTTGGTGCAGGAGGGAGGGCTTTAGTTTCCTGGATCACTGGTTCTGCTTCTGGGGAAGGTGGGACCTGTACAAGTCGGACGGGTTGCACCTGAACCGGAACGGGACCAACATCCTTGCGGGGAGGTTTACTAGTGCTGTTGGGGGGGGTTTAAACTAACTTGGCAGGGGGATGGGATACGGAGTGGAGCTATAGAAGGGGGTGATGCACAGCCAAATATAGAGGAAAAAACAAGTCAGCCTGGAAGGCAGAGCAAATATGTAACGGCACAAGGGAGGATGGCAAGGCTGGATGGCATTTATTTTAATGCAAGGAGTCTTGCGAGTAAGGCAGATGAATTGAAGGTGTTGATGAACACATGGGAGTATGATATTGTTGCTATCACAGTGACATGGTTGAGGGAGGGGCAGGACTGGCAGCTCAATATTCCGGGGTATAGAATCTTCAGGCGAGACAGAGGGGGGTGTAAAAGAGGAGGGGGTGTCGCAATATTAATCAAGGAGTCAATTACTGCTGTAAGGAGGGATGATATCTTAGCAGGTTCCTCTAATGAGGCCATATGGGTAGAACTTAAAAACAAGAAGGGGGCAAGTACTTTGCTGGGAGTGTACTATAGGCCCCCAAACAGTCAGGGGGAGATAGAGGAACAGATATATAGGCAAATCTCAGAGAAGTGTAGAAATAATAGGGTAATAATAGCAGGTGATTTCAACTTCCCCAATATTAACTGGGACAGTCAGAGTGTGAAAGGCTCAGAGGGTGTGGAATTCTTAAAGTGCATCCAGGAGAGCTTTTTGAGCCAGCATGTAGAAAGTCCTACAAGAAAGGGGGCAGTACTGAACCTAATTCTAGGGAATGTAGCCGGGCAAGTGGTAGAAGTGTCAGTAGGAGAGCATTTTGGTGACAGTGACCATAATTCGGTGAGATTTAAGGTAGTCATGGAAAAGGACAAAGATGGACTGGAGATAAAGGTTCTAAATTGGGGGAAGGCCGATTTTAATATGATAAGGCAGGATCTGGCCAAAGTGGGCTGGGATCAGCTACTTGTCGGAAAATCCGCATCAGAGCAGTGGGAGTCTTTCAGAAAGGAAATAGAGAGAGTACAATGCCAACATGTTCCCGTAAAGGTCAAGGGTGGGACCAACAAGCCCAGGGAACACTGGATGTCAAGGGATATACAAGAATGGATTAGGAAAAAGCGGGAGGCTTTTGGCAGATACAAAGGACTAAACACAGTGGAAGCCCTACAGGAGTATAGAATGTGCAGGGGGGTACTTAAAAAAGAAATTAGGAGAGCGAAGAGGGGGCATGAAAAAACACTGGCGGGCAAAATAAAGGAAAATCCCAAGGTGTTTTATAAGTATATTAAGGGCAAGAGGATAACCAGGGAAAGAGTAGGGCCCATTAGGGACCAAAGTGGCAATCTGTGTGTAGAGCCGGAAGATGTGGGTGAGGTTTTAAATGAATATTTTGCATCTGTGTTCACTATGGAGAAGGACGATGTCGGCATAGAAATCAGGCAGGGGGATTGTGATATACTTGAACAAATTAGTATTGAGAGGGAGGAGGTACTAACGGTTTTAGCGGGCTTAAAAGTGGATAAATCCCCAGGCACAGACGAGATGTATCCCAGGCTGCTGTGTGAGGCAAGGGAGGAGATTGCAGGGGCTCTGACACAAATTTTCAGAACCTCTCTGGCCACAGGGGAGGTGCCAGAGGACTGGAGGACAGCTAACGTAGTACCATTATACAACAAGGGTAGTAGGGATAAACCAAGGAATTACAGGCCAGTGAGCCTAACATCAGTGGTAGGGAAATTATTGGAAAAAATTCTGAGGGACAGAATTAGTCTCCACTTGGAGAGACAAGGGTTAATCAAGAATAGTCCGCATGGCTTTGTCAGGGGGAGATCATGTCTGACCAATTTGATTGAATTTTTCGAGGGGGTGACTAGGTGTGTGGATGAGGGTAGTGCAGTTGATGTAGTCTACATGGACTTCAGTAAGGCTTTTGACAAAGTCCCGCATGGGAGACTGGTCAAGAAGATAAGGGCCCATGGGATCCAGGGCAATTTGGCACATTGGATCCAAAATTAGCTTAGTGGCAGGAGGCAGAGGGTGATGGTCGAAGGTTGTTTTTGTGACTGGAAGCCTGTGTCCAGTGGTGTACCGCAGAGATCGGTGCTGGGTCCTTTGCTGTTTGTAGTGTACATTAATGATTTAGATATGAATGTAGGAGGTATGATCAGTAAGTTCGCAGATGACACGAAAATTGGTGGGGTGGTAAATAGCGAGGAGGGAAGCCTCAGGCTACAGGACGATATAGACGGGTTGGTCAGATGGGCAGAACAGTGGCAAATGGAATTTAACCCTGAAAAGTGTGAGGTGATGCATTTTGGGAGGACTAACAAGGCAAGGGAATACACAATTAATGGTAGGACCCAAGGAAGCACAGAGGATCAGAGGGACCTTGGTGTGCATGTACATAGATCCCTGAAGGCAGCAGGACAGGTAGATAATGTGGTTAAAAAGGCATATGGGATATTTGCCTTCATTAGCCGAGGCATAGAATATAAGAGCAGGGAGGTTATGATGGAGCTGTACAAAATACTAGTTAGGCCACAGCTGGAATACTGTGTGCAGTTCTGGTCGCCACACTATCGGAAGGATGTGATTGCATTGGAGAGGGTGCAGAGGAGATTCACCAGGATGTTACCTGGGCTGGAGCGCTTCAGCTATGAAGAGAGACTGGACAGGCTGGGGTTGTTTTCCTTAGAGCAGAGAAGGCTGAGTGGGGACCTGATTGAGGTGTACAAAATTATGAGGGGCATAGATAGGGTAGATAGAAAGGAACTTTTCCCCTTAGTAGAGGGGTCAATAACCAGGGGGCATAGTTTCAAGGTAAGGGGCAGGAGGTTTAGAGGGGATTTGAGGAAAAACTTTTTCACCCAGAGGGTGGTTGGAATCTGGAACTCACTGCCTGAAATGGTGGTAGAGGCAGGAACCCTCACAACATTCAAGAAGCATTTAGATGAGCACTTGAAACGCCATAGCATACAAGGCTACGGACCAAGTGCTGGAAAATGGGATTAGAATAGATAGGGCTTGATGGCCGGCGTGGACACGATGGGCTGAAGGGCCTCTTTCTGTGCTGTATAACTCTATGGAAGCTCATGTAATGTCAGTCAGCAATGGAACACACACACAATGGCACGGGCCAGTTCTTAAAGGGGATGGTTAATATTGCTTTCCATCCACATCCTGTTCATTGCTGCCTTGAATCTCGGCCTGGAGAGACTTGCACATCAAATGTGCTGGAAAGAACAATGGAGAGCACCAGGCAAAGAGCTCAGAGTGCAGCTCCCACGGTCTCTGCTAAATCGATACAAGGAATGGCAAATCAAAATGAACCTGCAAAGTGCTGCTCAGTACCCAAAACTCCTTCACACAACGTTGAATCTCTCCAGAAGTCTCTCCCTCTCTCTCTCAGAATGCGTAGTTCAAAAATGCCACCAGCAATAAAAGACAGAAAGAGGCCCCCTTTAAATAGCGCCCCCCCCCAGCCCCACAGCGATTGATAGCGTTCCAGTCTTCTGGTCGTTGGAAGCGCCAGGCGGTAAGGCAGGGGGCGCCACTCAATTTCCGCTACGGGGCGCCCCAAGGGCGTTGCACTCTCTGACCATCCAGGACAAAGCAGCCTGCTTGATTGGCACCCCCTCTACCACCTTAAACATCCACTCCCTCCACCACCGGCGTACCATGTCTGCAGTGTGTACCATTTACAAGATGCACTGCAGTAACTTGCCTAGAATTCTTCGGCAGCTCCTCCCAAATCCGCGACCTCTTCCATCTAGAAGAACAAGGGCAGCAGACGCATGGGAACACCACCACCTCCAAGTCACACATCATGCTGACTTACATAGATTACATAGATTACATAGAAGATAGGAGCAGGAGTAGGCCATCCGGCCCTTCGAGCCTGCTCCGCCATTTAATGAGATCATGGCTGATCCTCCAATTCAGTATCCCGTCCCCGCCTTCTCTCCGTAACCCTTAACCCCTTTTTGCCTGTAGAAATATATCTAATTCCCTCTTAAATATATTTAATGAGCTGGCGTACACTGCCCTCTGTGGCAATGAGTTCCACAGGTTCACCACCCTCTGAGTGAAGAAATTCCCCCTCATTTCTGTCCTAAATGGTTTAGCCCTTATCCTTAAATTATGTCCTCTAGTTCTGTTCTCACCCGCCAAGGGAAACATTCCTTCTGCATCTAGTCTGTCTAGACCTGTCAGAATTTTATACACTTCTATGAGGTCCCCTCTCAATCTTCTAAACTCCAGTGTGTACATCCCTAAACTACATAGTCTCTCCTCATAGGTCAATCCCGCCATTCCTGGTATCAGCCTGGTGAATCGCCGCTGCACCCCCTCCATGGCAAGAACATCTTTCCTCAGATGAGGCGACCAAAACTGTACACAGTACTCGAGGTGTGGTCTCACCAGTGCCCTGTACAGCTGCAGCAAGGTATCCCTGTTCCTGTATTCCAACCCTTTTGCTATGAAGGCCAGCATACCGTTTGCCTTCTTGACCGCCTGTTGCACCTGCATGCTCGCCTTCAGTGACTGGTGTACAAGAACACCCAGGTCTCTCTGTACTTCCCCCTCTCCCAATTTATTGCCATTTAAATAATAATTTGCCCTCCCGTTCCTGCACCCAAGGTGGATAACTTCGCACTTGTCCACATTATAGTGCATCTGCCATTTATCCGCCCAATCACCCAGTCTGTCCAAATCGCTCTGGAGCTTCCTGGTCTCCTCCTCTGAGCCCACCCCCCCCTCCTAGTTTAGTGTCGTCTGCAAATTTGGAAATGCTGCATCCGACTCCCTGATCCAGGTCATTAATGTAAATTGTGAACAGCTGGGGACCCAGGACAGATCCCTGCGGTACCCCACTTGTTACTGCCTGCCATTCAGAAAATGAGCCGTTTATTCCAACTCTCTGTTTTCTATCTGACAGCCAGTTCTCTATCCACGTCAATACTTTCCCCTTTATCCCATGAGCTTCAATTTTCCATGCTAATCTTTTATGTGGGACCTTATCGAAGGCCTTTTGGAAGTCCAGGTACACCACATCTACTGGCTCTCCCCCATCTATTTTACCAGTTACTCCCTCAAAAAATTCCAATAGATTAGTCAAGCACGATTTACCCTTTGTAAATCCATGTTGACTCTGTCCTATCCTGTCCCCATTTGCTAAGTGCTCCGCTATTTCATCCTTAATGATGGACTCCAGCATTTTGCCCACAACTGATGTAAGGCTTACAGGTCTGTAATTACCTGCTTTTTCCCTACCCCCCTTTTTGAATAGTGGGGTAATGTTAGCTACCCTCCAATCCATGGGCACTGTTCCCGAGTCTAATGAATTCTGAAAAATCATACTTAGTGCATCCGCTATCTCTAGGGCCACCTCCTTCAGTACCCTAGGATGCATGTTATCAGGCCCTGGGGGTTTGTCCGCCTTCAATCCCTTTAGCTTCCTTAACACCATATCCTTAGCGATATTGATTTGCGTCAGTTCCTACTTTGCCAATGTCCCTATTTTTCCCGATATCCCAGGGAGGTTTTTTGTGTCTTCCTTCGTAAAGACTGACCCAAAGTATGCATTTAGTTGGTCTGCCATTTCCTTATTTCCCGTTATATATTCCCCCGTATCTGACTGCAATGGACCAACTTTGGTTTTCACCAGTCTTTTCCTCTTGATATACTTATAAAAGCTTTTGGAGTTAGTTTTTATATTTTCCGCCAGCTTGCTTTCGTAAGCTATTTTGCCCCTCTTGATTAAGCCCTTTGTCCTCCTTTGCTCTATCTTAAACTGTTCCCAATCTTCCGCTCTGGCGCTTTTTTTGGCTATTTTATACGCCCTATCTTTGGATTTTATGCTGTCTCTAATTTCCCCTGTTATCCACGGTTGAGTCACCTTTTTAGATTTCCTTTTATGCCAGATTGGTATAAACAATTTTTGCAATTTTGTCATTCTATCTTTAAATGCTTGCCATTGTTTATCTACCTCCAGTCCTCCCAGGAACGTTGTCCAATCAGACCTACTCAGTTCCCGTCTAATGGCATCATAATTCCCCTTGTTTAAATTCAGGACCTTAGTCTCGGAGTCAATTTCTTCGCTCTCCATTTCGAGTGAGAAATCGATCATGTTATGATCGCTCTGACCCAAGGGTCCCCGTACAACAAGATTACTAATTAGTCCCTTCTCATTGCACAGTACCCAGTCCAATATAGCCTGTTCCCGAGTTGGTTCCTCGACATATTGATCCAGATAACCATCCCTTAAACACTCAAGGAATTCCTCCTCCTCATTATTTTTACTGATTAGGCTAGTCCAATCTATATGTAAGTTAAAGTCACCTATGATGATAGCTGTGCTCTTATTGCACGCTTCTCTAATTTCCCTCGTGATGCCCTCCCCAACCTCTATTTTACTATTTGGAGGCCTATATACCACTCCTATTAATGTTTTTCGCCCCTCGCTATTTCTTAGCTCTACCCATATAGATTCTGTATTAACTGAGTTAATATCCTTCCTTTCAATTGCATTAATCCCCTCTTTTACCAGCAATGCTACCCCTCCTCCCTTTCTTTTTTGTCGATCCTTCCTAAATACTGAATACCCCTGTATGTTAAGCTCCCTGCCCTGCTCACCCTGCAACCATGTTTCCGTAATCCCAATTAGATCATAATTATTAACCTCTATTTCCACAGCTAATTCATCTACCTTGTTCCTGATGCTTCTCGCATTAAGGTATAAAACCCTCAGGCTTTTTTTATGCTCACATTTTTTATGAATTAGTTTGGCCCTTTGTTTCTTGTTCCTCACCCTTTTACCATTTATTTCTGTCTGACTTAGAAGTATATCGCCGATCCTTCATCGTCGCTGGGTCAAAATCCTGGAACTCCCTCCCTAACAGCACTGTGGGAGTACCTTCATCACACGGACTGCAGCAGTTCAAGAAGGCGACTCACCACCACCTTCTCGAGGGCAACTAGGGATGGGCAATAAATGCTGGCCTTGCCAGCAACGCCCACATCCCATAAAAACAAATTTAAAAAAAGGAAGTGTCGGTCAGAAATATAGCTACTGTAATCCAACTTTTGCACCTTGTGAATGTGGCTCCCTCCTCGGAGGGTAGGATTGCAAAATTAGCTCAGATATGTAATATTCACTTTAAAAAAAAAAGTATTCTATCAATACACATCACTAGTGAAGACAAAGCATCACTTGGTAAAAGCACAGTAATTAGATAAGGTCACAGTAAAATTCACCCTAAAATTTATTTTCTGCATGTTCTAATCAAAGCAACATACAATGTTCTTAGCTATAATGATGACCACCTCCGATTGAGGGCAAGACCTGGATTTTCCAACCTGCTACTGCCCAATTTTGGATAGTAGCAGATGGCAGTTCTGAGGCCAGGAGCAGTAAATGCAATGAGGAGCTGTTTTCCTCGCTCCCTCGGGTCTGATACCAGTTCTGGTGGCAACATAAATACTTGCCAAAAAAGGCTGAAGTGAGTCTGACCCCGGAAGATCGGCGCTCATGGAGTTGACTGCGTGCCAAGTCTGTCCCCTCATCAATCTAGCAAGGCTCCCACTAGATTTTAAAATCCAGGCTTAAATGTTTCTGAAACTAAATAAATGATGATGATTGTAATATCCACTCGATGATGGAAAATCTCAGAAACATGCAGGACAGCATTGGCAGTGAGATGTGGGGAGTGGGGGGGGCAAGAGACAACTAATTTTTAAAAGAGGATAGTTCACGAGATCACCATCTGGGATGAGCAGAACAGATTTGCTTCCCGAAATATCTTATTGAAGAGTTACCTAGGGAATGCCTGGATAATGTCCACAGATGAGGGCACCATGGCGATCACCACTCATTGTCGTCCAGGAAATTGCATATCTTTAGAGACTTGATCTGATTTAAATAGAGGGCACACCTAATCCTTTCTGATCTGATTATTTCCCAGTACATTCCTATCGAGGCAGGTTGGCAAGAGAGCCCAACACCACAAGATTGGGATGCCTTACCATGTCGCAAACAGAAGGGTGTGATTTAATTAGCCCATTTAAAGATCAAATGGAGATCCCAAAAGTCACTGAAAGAGATCAGGATTGATAGTTATCGCCACCATAGACGCAACCTCTGGTTCTATAATGCAGATTGACTGACCAACATGTCAGATACCACACAGATGAAATTGTATTGGACTGTGATACGATTTTGTTTTTAATTAGAGATGTGTTTGGCAGTGATGTTAAAACCAAGCATCTGGTTTGAACCCTCAATTACAAATGAAAGATTTGCAAAGCCGTAATACATCTTGTACATGCCTGGCGAAAGTAAAGGTCTGAACTCATTTTCAGGTAGAAAGAAGTTTCAATGGGTCATTTGTAATGCCTTTCAGCTGAACGTCTTGTAAAATAACTACACATCAAAAATACTGTACCATTAGTCAATTTCCATTGAGTACTGACAAAAACAATTACAGTTTTCCATCTGTTACTGGGAAACATCTCCAGTAAGTATTAAACAAAGACAGGAAATGAAATGAAACATAAACCCTGGGTCAGCAATCATGGAACACCTGCTCTCCTGTTCTTTCAGTTGTTTCCATAAATAATGTGTACAGTTTGTTAAACTGTAACAAACCAGGAGGAGTGCTTCCCTTTTGTTATAGAAGGCACTCAGCCACTCTGGTGACATCATTAATGAGATTCATCCCACAGCGGCGCCATAGGGTCTCCCCCGGGCAATGAAACTGACGTTTTTACTAAAACATCAAATAAATTGATGGCAAGTCTATTATCTTTATCCATAAAAGAGGGGAGCAGTTGAAACAAAAATTATTCCCCCCCTGGACTTTCCTTCCCTTTTAAACCTCGTTAACCCAAAACACAATCATTTTATTGGTACTTGGTACATGTCTGGATCCCTTAAAGATATGTATGACAGTCTGAATTTATTAATTTTGTTCCATATTTTTCATCAGAACGTTGCCCAGCAAAGTGAAACATACTTAGTTCATCATCTCCTGACCATAACCAGTAAATTATTTTGCAAACTCAATGAAGTTTGAGTTGCAGATAATGTACCAAAGGAGGTTAATGGATAGCATAATCACAGATACTTACAAAAGGAAAGCTCTGTGCATCCTTATAGCCCTTTATCTCTATATGTCATGGCTGTCAGGTGGTCAACTCTCCTATAACCCCTTCTACCAATCCCTTCAATCCAGTTTCTGCTCTGCTGTGAGCACAGACACTGCTCTGGGCAATAATATCCTCAGTAACCAAAGCCTCAGTACAACATTTCTCCTTGAACCCGGTGATGTTGGACATAGTCAAGCATTCCATCCTCCTCCAAGATCTGTCCGATGTGGTTCTCCTCCCTGACACTGCTCTAAACTGTTCACACACTTTCCTGTCACAAGAAAGCCAACATGTTTCCTGCATTGACTTCTCCTCCCACCTCAAGTCATTATTCTTGGTCCCCTTCTTTTGTTCATCCACATGCTTCTCCTTGCTGACAACATTTAGAGGCATGGAATCAGCCTTCAGCTAGGCCTACCTCTTTACCACCATCACTGACTCCCTGCCCATCACTCTGCTGCCCCACTGCTGAGCTGACAACAAGTCCTGAATGAGTAAGAATTTCCTTCAGTTCAATGTTAGAAAGACTAAAACCACTCTGTTTGGATACCAGCAAAAAACTCCACATCCTCATCCTTGATTCCACCCCTTCACGGATGTCCACTCAGGCTAATCTCAATGACGTGCAGCCGTAGTGTCTTGTTTCACCCTGGGCTAAGCATCAAAGCCCAGATTCTAGCCACCATTAAGACCATATGTTTCCACCTCTGAAGCGTTGCCTGCCTGTACCCTATCTCATCTTGACTGCTAAGGGCAGGCGGTGCACCTCCAGCGCGTAATAAGCACACGCTCCCTGCCTGCCATATTGGATACTTCAGCGTCTGTCTTACACCTGGAAAACGGGCGCAGTGCCATTGAGTTTCTAAGCCATGGAATATATCTGTACAGAACAGGGGAATATTATAGTTGGACTTATAATCAATTTCAGAGACCAGTGAAAAGCTGGTACACCTTCAGGAGAAATGTAGTTGTCTCACTGCTGCTTCACGCCATAAGATTGGAGAGATAAAATAACTGCCAGCAAAGCTTTTAATTAGCTGATCTCTTTATTGCCAAGACTGAGACAATCGGTTATGATTAGAATTCCATGTCACACAGGGCCATTGAGCCAACTGGAAGCTAGAGAGAGCATGATTTCGCTGCCACATCGTTGTGGCTCTGTTTTTTAAATTTCCGACTCTCTTCATAAAAATCATCCATGGGATGAAAACACGATGGGGAGTACTTTCCTGTATTTGTTCATGTTGACAAACACAGTTGTAAGTATAAAGTGAGTTTCTCTGTTTGATACCTGTGCGCTTTTATTTTGCTAGCATTAACTATTGGAGGAAAATATATCCCAATATGAAACAGTTGCCTTCTCAGTGCTTGCAACATCATCAGTTTACCATCAGGCAGAAAGACAGCGGTGAAGTGTGTTCTCATTAGGGTTGGATGTCTCCGAGAAAGTTTGGTCCTATTTTATTTGTACAATTTTGTTGTCGTTATTTTTGGTGCATCACGCACTGCCAGCAATATCTTTGTATTGTCAACACTCCAGAATGCTACGGGGCGGTGATGTATAAAGAGTTGCTATGGTTACAGCTGGTGCTCACCGAAGGTGAGAGTGAGTGCGCAGATCTTAAATTTATTTTTAAACTGCTGATGGCTCATGGAAAATTAGTGGGTTGAGTTATTATCTTGTGTATGGCATAAATGCTATATTGTGTCTGTGTGAGATAACAAGCTGTCTTCGAACATTTGTGTTACACAAACTCCATTCCTTCTTTTTGTAAAAAATAGGTATTTAGAGATAATCTTGCTTCATCAGATTAAAAGTCTTGAGAGGTAGCTTCTTACAAGTCCTTCTTGTGATATTGTTGCTCGATGAATATGATTGGGCTGTACAGAACTGCTGCAAGATGTTGCTGGTGTCACTAGGTTCACTGTCAAAGGTCAGAACGATTGCTCCTCTCTTAGCTGGTAGCCCATTGTTCAGGGACTTCAGGATGCATAGTCTGCGGTACTTATTCTGACCAATATTTCCCTCAACTTTGAACTGAACAGGTGATTAATCATGACTTTTAGGAATTTAGTTCAAACATCTCAGGATAATCAGACAGCAGCTGCATTACCCATGTCTTGGAATGTACCTGTTGAATTAAATGGGTTCTGCATTGATAGTCTCCTTGCAGTTGGAGATCAGCAAGGACTTACTAGCCAGTGACTAAAAGGAATCAGAAAATCTTGGTACACTGCTGAGATAACTGAGTGGCTGGGGGAGTGGATCAATTATGTCGGTGCCGGTATTAGGACGTACGTTACAAGTGCCTCATTAAATATGAGAAAAAAGGCCCAGAGCTGATCAAACACTGAGTCTAGCTCAGAGGAATGGTGGTGATGAAACTTGAAGTCCACTTTCCACTTCAAATCATTTTGTTGAGAAGCAGTGAGCAATTTGTGAGCTGGAACACTGGCCACATCTCGGCACACCCCTTCTTTTCACATCATAGCTCGTGCTGAGAGCAACATGACTTGAACTTTTCCTGCTCCCAACATTTCCCTGCTTTTCCTATGTTCCTATGTTTTCGTGCTTCCAGAAGTACAGCATCCCATGCATACAATATAATGAGTATCAGCTGATTTAGTTGCTATCTCCTGAACACACATGGCCTACTCATTTTTAGAAATCAACATCACTTTCTTGTTCAATGCCAGGAATGAGCTGCAGGGGCACATCAAAGAATGTCACATTACAATGTGGGGGAACAACAAAACAATCGCGTTCTTTCTTTTGAGATTGCTGTAGTGGAAATAATAAACTATAACATTGTTGCATGAGGAAGAAAGTTTTCTCCTGGAATATCGCAATTCAATAACACTTTCTTCTTCAATTTACACAACAACTTCATAGGGAAACCCTCCACTGAATTAAGCTACAGCATTATTATCAATCTGCTCTCAATCCAGTCAGGAAATAATGCTAATTCAACTAGTTCTGTTGGATCAGTGATACAAGACCTTTTACTGTATGCTCAGTTTTTCTACCTTATGGTCTGAAGCACATGTTCACAGCTCATTTATTAAACACAGAATATTGTCACTGAAGAATGGAGTATGTGACTACATTAGTCGATTCAAGTCAGAATATATATACCACCATCAGGGGGCCCAATTTTTCTCTCCAAAATTGCAGAGGCACATTCAGGACCTTAAATACTCATGTTGACCACCAAGATATATCTGAATACAGACATCATGGGACAGAAATTCGGGTCCCCACAGGTGAGTATGCGCTGTGTACTCACCCGTAGGGCCACCGGAAGTGCCGGTTTCGCGCATGCGCGGGAAACCGGAACTTCCGATCTTGTGAAGGAAGGGGTTCGAGGGTCAACCGCGTGCGCCGGAGAGGCAGCGCGCACGCAGCGAACTTCCGCTATTTTTTTAGGTTTCCCCGTGAGGGTAAGTCCCTGGCAGCTGCGCAGGGAAAAAGCAGGTGCAAGGCCTGCTTTTAACAAGGTAAGTGGTGAATTAAGTTAAATTAAAATATTTTTTCCACAGTTTTATTATTTTTAAATACTTTAAAGAAAGGTAAGTTTATTTTTAGCCCTGTTAAAAACTGTATTTAATTTTTTCAAAAATTTAAATATTGTTTAAAATAGTTATTTTATGTAATTTATAGTTATTTTAAAAATGTGATTTTTTAAAAAAAAATGTATTTGAAGTTTTAGTTCGGTTTTGGGGCCGACCTCTATTCAGAGATTTGACAGGTCTTCCTGTCAAATCTGTGAATGCAGATTCCCTGCTCCAATTGGCTCCCCATGGCCCACGTGATCCCAGGGGACGCTTCGAACTAACTGCGCCCCTGGGATACATAAGCACTGCACACCGGCAGCTGGAGGAGGCCCAGGATCGGAATTCCACGCGGGTCCAGTGCACAACGGCAGGTGCACTATGTAAGTGCACCTGCTATGCTTGCACCCGCGGGAAGCCTCCGACCCGAATTTTTGGCCCCATACTTTGACATTGTACTCCATTAAGGAACACATTTCAGTATTCAAATTGGTCACATGTGCAGTTTAATCGTAACCTTCCATTAGGGCCAGCTCGGCACAAAATGGGTATTTTCTCCAGGAATAAAGGGTTCACTTTCCAACTGATCATTGTAAATACAGGGATCAATTCTATTAAGGTTCATAAGTTGGGTTCTGTACTGATATGGAAGGGAGTGGCTAACAAGAATTGTTCAACCTGGGAAATCAGAAAATGCTGAAAATGCACAGCATTTTAGCAGGATGTGTGAAAAAAAAGATAGGTGAATGCTTTGGACATTACCTGTCCACAAAATTGGAAAACAAGAGGTGTGTGCTCTGTTTAATAACATTGTACAAAACAAAGCAGAGGGCCGAGAACACAATGAAAAATAACAAGAGTCACGAATGCTGGTTCGTATCACAAAGAAGCAGTTTAAAATGCTCCTGAAAACCCACCCTTTGACCAAGCTTTTGGTCACCTGTCCTACTATCGCCTTATCTGTCAAATTTTGTCTGAAAACGCTCCTGTGAAGCATCTTGGCATGTTTTACGACATTATAGATGCTAAATAAATACATGGTAGTTGTTGTTGTTAACGGGTTTAATAGTCTGAGTAGGCTTTAAAAAAATCTGCAAAGACGTGATAAACTGTCAGATGATATATATATTTTTATATATTATACACACACAAAAGTGATCTTAGTCAGGCAGTAAAAAGACATGAGAGAGACAAGGGAGTGACAACATCCTCAAAATGGAGAGGATTTAACGAGAAAGTGAATGGGAGAAACTGGCAGTAATATGGGGGAACTAACTAAGGTCTGAAGTTGTAAAAATCACTGTTCCGATGAAAGAACTGTAGAGCTCCAAGAAGAAATGTGATTGTTTTTCACTTTGTGTTGCACCTGGTTGGAAGAATGTGAGAGGTCAATGCTGGAAAGGTTGGTGTTGGAATGGGAGCAGGAGCTGAAGTGGTGAAGAGCAGTGAGGTCAGAATCATGCATGCTGACAGAACAGAGGTATTCGGTGAAGCGCACACAATTTGCATTGGCTTTCCCAAGGTACAGTCTCACCATATACCATCAGCAGAAAACACCGTTCGCTAGATTGGAGAAAGTGCATAAAAGTCAGTGCGACATGGAAGGAGTGCTTGGGGCCCTGGAGCAATGGTATGGGAAGGAGATTAATGACAGATGTTTCATTTGCTACCGTTGCATCAGAGCACGCAATTGGATGGTAACCACAAGTGGGGCCAATTGAAAAGTGAATATTATGTGCTTGGTGGTGGGATTGCATTACAGATGGTGGAAATGGTAGTGTATAATTTGGCAGCTGCAGAGGCTCGGTGGATGAAAGGTGAGGAAAAGATGAGCCATGCTTTTATTATGAGATGAGGGATTGGAAATGAGATGAGAAATTGAGCGGATGCAATCAAGGGTGCCGTCAGCCACATGGATGGAAAAACTTGAATGGCAAAAAAAGGGCATTACAAAATGTATTTTCCAGAAAGTGGAATCATCAGAGCAAATATGGTGGTGGTGGAGAAACTGAAAGAAAGGGAGGAGGGTAGGAAGAAGCATCATCTAATTAGTTGTGCCAAAGAAAGAAGTTCAAGAGGTGAGGGGTGTGTGACAGAAGGACAACAGAATGGATGAAAGTGCAAGGTCATTTTCTCATAGGAGCAACCAACATAATCATGAATGTTTCAGAGCAAGAGGTCAGGGAAAAGGCTGGAGTAGGCTTGGAAGAAGTGTTCAACACATTTTGCAAAATGCCAGACATAGTGAGGCTGTGCCTGTTCCTGGAGCAGCATATTTTATCTGGAGAAAGTGAATGGAGTAAAAGAAAAGCCGGTGTGGGGGGGAGAACAAGTTCAGCTAATCAGAGGCACTGCTCAAGAAAGAGTATGCATTGGAGGTGTAGAGGCACTGGACATGTATGAAGACCAGATGACTGAAGCCGCTGGACTTGAAATCAAACTACTAAAGATCATCAGAAGAGTGACTGATACAGGTAGGGAAGAGCTGGATAAGCGACAGAGAATGGAAACAAAATTGAGGGAGAGCTTGTTGGGGTAGCAGCACGATATAAGTGAATCTAATGAGTGAGAAAAAGGCAGTGCAGGGTTTGGGAATGACAAAGATTGGAGGCACTGATTATCACCTCTTCACAGACACTGGTGTACCTGCTGTGTATTTTTAGAATTTTCCATTTTCAAATTTCCAGCATATGCATTTTTTTTAAAAATCTCTGCAAGTTTAAGATCAGGGTTCCTTCAGATATCAACCGTTCCGACAATGCCAACATTCAATAAAAGAAAGATGTGCATGGCTCCTTGTTCCCAGACTGTATTTTTAAAATTACCATTGACTGTTCCTACAGCCACACCATGGTCTAAAAATTAAGCACTACTACCACCAATATGTATGGACAAAACAAACACATGGGGCATAAATGCAGGTGGATATGATGCTTGCAGGCTCATTCATACATACAGCTACACCAGCAGAAATGGTAGTCCTTAGTGGTTGTGATCTGTCTTGTGTGATGAGGTCTTTCTTCAGAAGAAAAAATGTATTTGGGAATGGATAAGTGAAACCTTGAACTAAATTGAATTGTTATAAATGGTGACTTAATAACAAGGCACATGGGGATCAGCTGCATCTATAAAATATAAAAAATAACAGGGTAACAACAGGTCAAAATATAGGACAGTACAAGAGAGTAAAATGGGTAATCCCAAGGACTTATATTTGAATCCAGTCGAATGAAGAGATTGAATAAACTATTTCTTTAGTCAGTAAATGTCATTTTCTTCAAAGATATCAAGGGATTATTTGTACCAGAACAAGTGCCACCAGCTGTGCTTTCAATTGATTGTTACTTTCCAAAATTGTTCGACTTCCTTGGCAAACCGACTCTGTTGTTCAATTTACATCTAGAATATGTCACGTTGTTAATCTAAAGATACCTGCATTTTACGCAGCTGTTATCCTTCCATTTCTTGAAAGTATGTTTTAATTAAAAATAATCTAATCATCAACATTACCATTCAAATTATTACCATCACATACCAAGCAGCATTTTACCTGGATACTCAGAATTTGCATACATATTAACATTTGTGTTAAACTCTGTTCATTACCTCTTAACTTTGAAATCATTGGCTTTATTATAATAGCATCAGTACACCTTTCGACAGTGCTTCTCACAAGCTGAAAAAGGTATCAAAGCACTTTATGGGGTGGTAAAAAATGGTGGAGGCTGAGCAGGTGCAGGAAATGGAAAATAACAACTAAAAATACGAGGGTGAAGGGGGTTCCAAATAGCAGGATTTTGAAATCAGGGAGGTGGCAAGATAAAGGGATTTAGGGAGGTAGTTCCAGAGGGCAGGAGCACAGTGACCGACAGAGCAGTCAGTGATGGTAGAGTGGACACAACAAGGAACAAGGAGTAAACTAGCTTCAGATGAGTGGAGGGTGCACAGGATGGGAGGCCAGAAATAGGTTTGTCAATTATGGTTGGAAGACGCTGATCCCTTAAATGTCACCTTCTAATTAGCTTTAAGGCCCTATGCTTCTGTAAAACCATCTAACTCTACTGGTGAATTTTAGACTATTTATATAGGACATAAGGGGCTAATATATGTTTAAAAAAAACACAAGAGGGAAGGGCAGAAAACTGAACTATCAACTTTAAGTATAAAGACGATAACTTCAAGTAAAATGGCAGGACAGCTGAGAATGGTTGCTTGCACATCCTGTGCCATGTGGGAACTCCAGGCCGCTTCTTGTGTCTGGAGACATCATTTTTATTATATTGATCTTGGCTAGAGGGACCTGAGGCTGCGGACCTAAGCGGGACCGAGCTGGGAGCGAGAGAGAGATAAAGAGCGTGACAGAGGAGAGCTGAGAGCAGAGGCTGCGGACCCGAGTGGGACCCGAGCTGGGAGCGAGAGGGAGATAAAGAGCGTGACAGAGGAGAGCTGAGAGCAGAGGCTGCGGACCCGAGTGGGACCCGAGCTGGGAGCGAGAGAGAGATAAAGAGCGCGGCAGAGGAGAGCTGAGAGCAGGGGCTGCGGACCCGAGTGGGACCCGAGCTGGGAGCCGATACAACGGACCGGTGAGTGTAAAGATGTAAAAAGTAATCGAAGCGTGATGTCACCAGAAAGCAGGTAAGTGATTGGTTGGTGAGTATTTCTCTATTTCTCGCTTTTTTCAAAACTTGGGCGTCTAAATCTAAGTGCCTTGGTGTAGATTAAAAGATATACATGTTCCAAATTTTAAAACTAATTAATTAATTAATTGAGATGGGAGACCAGGCAATGTGTTGTTGTTCTGATGAAAGGTCATCGACCTGAAACGTTAACTCTCTTTCTCTCTCCACGGATGCTGCCTGGCCTGCTGAGTTTTTCCAGCGTTTTCTGTTGTTATTTCGGATTTCCAGCATCCGCAGTATTTTGCTGTCGTAATGTGTTGTTGTTGTTGCTTGTGGGAGCTGGTGGACACCATTGAGGTCCACAGCGACCACATCTGCAGCAAATGTTGGCTGCTCGAGGAACTTCGGCTCAGAGTTGATGAGCTGGAGTCCGAGCTTCAGACACTGCGACACATTAGGGAGGGGGAGCGTTACCTGGACACTAAGTTCCAGGAGGCAGTCACACCCACTAGAGTAATTACTTCCAATTTGGCCCATGGTCAGGGACAGGAGGGTGTGACTACAAGCGAGGCAGGTATTGGGATCCAGGAGGTAGTGATAGAGGAGCCTCAGCCCTTGGCCTTGTCCAACAGGTACGAGATTCTTGCTCCCTGTGTGGTCGAGGGCAGGGACTGCAGGGAGGATGAGCTATCTGACCACAACACTGTGCTACAGGGAGCAATTCAAGTGGAGGGAGCAAAAAGAAATGTTGCAGTGATAGGGGACAGTATAGTTAGGGGACAGTACAGTTAGGGGCAGAGATACTGTTCTCTGCAGCCAAGAGCATGAGTCCCGAAGGCTGTGTTGCCTGCCCGGTGCCAGGGTTATGGACATCTCCTCTGGGCTGGAGAGGAACTTGGAGTGGGAGGGGGAAGATCCAGTTGTCATGGTCCACGTAGGTATCGATGACATAGGCAGGACAAAGAAAGAGGTTCTGCTGAGAGAGTATGAGCAGCTAGGGGCTAAATTAAAAAGCAGAACCACAAAGGTCATAATCTCTGGATTACTTCCTGAGCCACGAGCGAATTTGCATAGGGTAAATAAGATCAGAGAAATGAACGAGTGGCTCAAAGACTGGTGTGGGAGAAATGGGGTTTTGATTTGTGGGGCACTAGCACAAGTACTGGGATGAGAGGGAACTGTTCTGTTTGGATGGGCTTCACTTGAACCATGCTGGGGCTAGAGTCCTAGCGAATTGAATAACTAGGGCTGTAGAGAGGGCTTTAAACTAAATAGTGGGGGGGGGGGGAGGGTCCAGGTGAGCGGGAATTAAAAAAATCAATGAGAAATGAGAAACCAATAGAGCAGGATAGAGATGGGGGAAATAATAACCAGAGTGTGACAGGAAGGGACAGAATGTTTAAAAATAACAGTGCAACAGAAAATGGGGCCAAAACAAGGAGAAATGGTAAAAAGACAAAGTTAAAAGCTCTATATCTGAATGCACGCAACATTCGTAACAAGATAGATGAGTTGATGGCACAAATAGATACAAATGAGTATGATCTGATCACCATTACAGAGACATGGTTGCAAGGTGACCAGGGCTGGGAACTGAATATTCCAGGGTATTTGACAATTCGGAAGGATAGACTGAAAGGAAAGGGAGGTGGGGTGGCTTTGTTGGTAAAGGATGGGATCAGTGCAGTGGTGAGAAGTGATATTGGCTCAGAAGATCAAGATGTAGAATCGGTTTGGGTGGAGATAAAAAATAATAAGGGGAAAAAGTCTCTGGTAGCAATACTGTTGGACAGAGTATTAATCAACAAATAATGAAGGCCTGTAAAAAAGGTACAGTAATAATCATGGGTGATTTTAATCTCCAAATTGTTTGGACAAATCAAATTGGCCATGGTAGCCTTGAGGAGGAGTTCATAGAGTGTATTTTTTTTTAATTCGTTTATGGGATCTGGGCGTCGCTTGCAAGGCCAGCATTTATTGCCCATCCCTAGTTGCCCTTGAGAAGGTGGTGGTGAGCCGCCTTCTTGAACCGCTGCAGTCCGTGTGGTGATGGTATTCCCACAGTGCTGTTAGGTAGGGAATTCCAGGATTTTGACCCAGCGACGATGAAGGATCGGCGATATACTTCCAAGTCAGGATGGTGTGTGACTTGGAGGGGAACTTGGAGGTGGTGATGTTCCCATGTGCCTGCTGCCCTTGTTCTTCTAGGTGGAAGAGATCACGGGTTTGGGAGGTGCTGCCGAAGAAGCCTTGGCGAGTTGCTGCAGTGCATCTTGTAGATGGTACACACTGCAGCCACGGAGCGCCGGTGGTGGAGGGAGTGAATGTTTAAGGTGGTGGATGGGGTGCCAATCAAGCGGGCTGCTTTGTCCTGGATGGTGTCGAGCTTCTTGAGTGTTGTTGGAGCTGCACTCATCCAGGCAAGTGGAGAGTATTCCATCACACTCCTTACTTGTGCCTTGTAGATGGTGGAAAGGCTTTTGGGAGTCAGGAGGTGAGACAATCACTGCAGAATACCTAGCCTCTGACCTGCCGGGATGGTTTCCTAGAACAGTATGTAATGGAACCAACCAGGGAGCAGGCTATCTTGCATCTGGTACTGTGCAATGAGACAGAATTAATAAATGATCTCATAGTAAAGGATCCTCTAGGAAAGAGTGATCATAGCATGGTTGAATTTCAAATTCAGTTGGAGGGTGAGAAAGTTGTATCTCAAACCAGTGTCCTGATCTTAAACAAAGGCAATTACAATGGCATGAGGGCAGAACTGGCTAAAGTGGACTGGAAAAATAAATTAAAGGGTAAGACAGTTGAAATACAGTGGCGGACATTTAAGGAGATATTTCATAACTCTCAACAAAAATATTTTCCAGTAAGAAAGAAAGATTTTAAGAGAAGGGAGCACCATCTGTGGCTAACTAAGGAAGTAAAGGATGGTATCAAATTGAAAACAAAGGCATACAATGTTGCCAAGATTGGTGGCAGGCCAGAGAATTGGGAAATTTTTAAAAACCAGCAAAGGATGACTAAAAAAATAATAAAGAGAGAAGATGAATTATGAGAGTAAACTGGCAAGAAATATTAAAACAGATAGTAAGAGCTTCTACATGTATATAAAAAGGAAGAGAGAGTAGCTAAAGGAAACGTTGGTCCCTTAGAGGATGAGACTGGGGAATTAATAATGGGAAATGGGGAAATGGCAGAGACTCTGAACAAATATTTTGTATCTGCCTTCACAGTAGAAGACACTAACAACATCCCAATAATGGATAATCAAGGGGCCACGGGGGGGGGGGGGGGGCGGGGGGGGGGGGATCTAAAGACAATCACTATCACTAAGGAAAAAGTACTTGGTAAAATAATGCGACTAAAAGACGACAATCCCTGGACCAGATGTCCTGCATCCCAGGGTCTTAAAAGAAGTGGCTGCAGAGATAGTAGATGCATTGGCTGCAATATACCAGAATTCCCTGGACTCTGGAGAGGTCCCAGTGGATTGGAAAACCGCAAATGTAACACCCCTATTTAAGAAAGGAGGGAGACAGAAAGCAGGAAACTATAGACCAGTTAGCCTAACATCTGTCGTTGGGAAAATGCTGGAGTCCTTCATTAAGGAAGCAGTAGCAGGGCATTTGGAAAATCATAATGCAGTCAAGCAGAGTCAGCATGGTTTTATGAAAGGGAAATCATGTTTAACAAATTTGCTGGAGTTCTTTGAGGATGTAACGAGCAGGATGGACAAAGGTGAGCCAGTGGATGTGGTGTATTTGGATTTCCAGAAGGCATTCGATAAGGTGCCACATAAAAGGTTACTGCATAAGATAAGAGCTCACGGAGTTGGGGGTAATATAGTAGCATGGATAGAGAATTGGCTAACTAACAGAAAGCAGAGAGTCGGGATAAATGGGTCATTTTCCGGTTGGCAAACGGTAACTAGTGGGGTGACACAGGGGCCTCAACTATTTACAATCTACATTAATGACTTGGATGAAGGGACCGAGTGTAATGTAGTCAAGTTTGTGGATGATTCAAAGATGGGTGGGAAAGCAAGTTGTGCAGAGGAGTCAAAGAACCTGCAAAGGGATATAGACAGGCTAAGTGAGTGGGCAAACATTTGGCAGATGGAGTATAATGTGGGAAAGTGCGAGGTTATCCACTTTGGCAGGAAAAGTAAAAAAGCAAATTATTATTTAAATGGAGAAGATTACAAAATACTAGAATTCAGAGGGACCTGGGGGTCCTTGTGCATGAAACACAAAAAGTTAGCATGCAGGTACAGCAAGCAATCGCAAAGGCAAATGGAATCTTGGCCTTTATTGCAAGGGGGTTGGAGCATAAAAGCAGGGAAGTCCTGCTACAACTGTACAGGGTATTGGTGAGACCACACCTTGAGTACTGCGTACAGTTTTGGTCTCCTTATTTAAGGAAGGATATACTTGCATTGGATGCAGTTCAGAGACGATTCACTAGGTTAATTCCAGAGATGAAGGGGTTGACTTATGAAGAAAGGTTGAGCAGGTTGGGCCTATGCTCATTGGAATTTAGAAGAATGAGAGGTGATCTTATTGAAACATATAAGATACTGAGGGGGCTCGACAAGGTAGATGCAGAGAGGATGTTTCCCCTCATGGCGAAATCTAGAACTCGGGGGCAAAGTTTCAGAATAAAGGGTCGCCCTTTTAGAACTGAGATGAGGAGGAATTTCTTCTCTGAGGGTCGTAAATCTGTGGAATTCTTTGCCCCAGAGTGCTGTGGAGGCTGGGTCATTAAATACATTTAAGGTGGAGATAGGCAGATTTTTGCAAGATAAGGGAGTGAAGGGTTATGGGGAACGGGCAGGGAAGTGACTTTGAGCCCAAGATCAGCCATGATCTTATTAAAAAAGGTGGGAGAGAGAAAACGGGGAATTATGGAATAGATAAGGGAGAACCAGTGGATGTGGTGTATTTGGACTTTCAGAAGGCTTTCGATAAGGTCCCGCATAAGAGATTGGCGTGCAAAGTTAAAGCACATGGGATTGGGGGTAAGGTACTGACTTGGATAGAGAACTGGTTGGCAGACAGGAAGCAAAGAGTTGGAATAAACGGGTCTTTTTCCGAGTGGCAGGCAGTGACTAGTGGGGTACCGCAGGGATCGGTGCTAGGACCCCAGTTATTCACAGTATATGTTAATGATCTAGACGAGGGAACTAGATGTAATATCTCCAAGTTTTCAGATGACACAAAGCTGGGTGGGCATGTGTGTTGTGAGGAGGATGCAGAGAAACTCCAGTATGATTTGGCCAAGTTGGGTGATTGGGCAGATGCATGGCAGATGCAGTATAATGGGGATAAATATGAGGTTATCCACTTTGGTGGCAAAAACAGGAAGGCAGATTATCTGAACAGCAATAGATTGGGAAAAGGGGAAGTGCAACGAGACCTGGGAGTCCTTGTGTACCAGTCGTTGAAGGTAAGCATGCAGGTGCAGCAGGCAGTTAAGAAGGCAAATGGTATGTTTGCCTTCATAGCGAGAGGATTCGAGTACAGGAGCAAGGATGTCTTGCTGCAGTTGTACAGGGCCTTGGTGAGACCACACCTTGAGTATTGTGTGCAGTTTTGGTCGCCTTATCTGAGGAAGGATGTTCTTGCCATGGAGGGAGTGCAGCGAAGATTCACCAGACTGATACCTGGGATGGCAGGAATGACGTATGAAGAGAGATTGGGACAATTGGGCTTGTATTCACGAGAGTTTAGAAGAATGAGAGGGGATCTCATTGAAACTTATAAAATTCTAACAGGACTAGACAGACTAGATGCAGGAAGGATGTTCCCGATGGCGGGGGAGTCCAGAACCAGGGGTCACAGTCTAAGGATAAGGGGTAAGCCATTTAGGACTGAGATGAGGAGGAATTTCTTCACCCAGAGAGTGGTGAACCTGTGGAATTCTCTACCACACAAGGCAGTTGAGGCCAATTCATTAAATATATTCAAGAAGGAGTTAGATATATTTCTTAAGGCTAAAGGTATCAAGGGATATGGGGAGAAAGCAGGGACAGGGACAGGGTACTGAATTTGGATCTCATTAAATGGCGGAACAGGCTCGAGGGGCCGAATGACCTACTCCTGCTCCTATCTTCTATGTTTCTATGTTATTGGCTCGAGGAGCCAAGTGGCCTATTCCTGCTCCTATTTCTTATGTTCTTATGTAAACAGCAAATTCAGAAGTTCAGGTATAGGGTGCAAATAGGTGCCCATGTACCAGCACAATACCAAAATCCACTGTACGTCCATTAAAGGAGGCAGAAGATCAAAATGTGCTCAAACTTATGCCTTAGCTTTCCATACACAACAAAAGTTACCAACTAAAATGTTTCAAATATGGTAAGAGTTCCTGTTTAAATTGTCAAAAAGTCCAGGGCTTGATATGGTCTAAGCAGTCAGATAGCACTGTTGCAGTTGGCGAATCAAGGGTCGCAGCAAAGAGGAAAAACTGAGTGCCATTTGCGAACATATTAAAGCTGATACTAGGGGCCAAAAATTCGGCACTTGCCGGGTGAGTATGCGCTGTGTACTCACCCGTAAGTCCTCCTGAAGTGCCGGTTTCCTGCATGCACTGCGCATGCGCGGGAAACCGGAACTTCCGGTCTCGTGAAGGGAGCGGTTCAGAGGTGAACCGCGTGCGCAGGAGAGGCTGCGTGCACGCAGCAAACTTAGGGTTTTTTTCAGGTTTCTCCGGGAGGGTAAGTATTGAAGAACCTGCGCTTTTAAAAAGGAGGCGCAGGACCCATTTTCAACAAGGTAAGTGGTTAATTAACTTTAATTAAAAAAAATTTTCAACAGGTTTATCTTTTTTAGATACTTTAAAGAAAGGTAAGTTTATTTTTCGCACTGTTAAAAAGTATTTTAATTTTTTTCAAAAATTTAAATTTTTGTTTGAAGTAGTTAATTTATTTAACTTATAGTTATTTTAAAAATGTGATGTTTATTTTTAAATTTATTTGAAGTTTAGCTGTTCTTTTGGGGCCGATTTCAATTCATAGATTTGACAGGTCTTCCTGTCAAATCTATGAATGAAAGATGGTCTGCTGCCATTGGCTCTTCATGGCCCACGTGATCCCAGGGGACGCATCACACTAACTACGCCCCTGGGACACGCAAGCACTGCGCGCCGGCACTTGGAGCAGGCCCAGGAGCTGAAGTCCCCGTGGGCCAGAAGCAGAACGGCAGACGCGGTAGGTAAGTGCGCGCGTGATCCTTACCCCCGCGGCAAGCCGGAGAGGTGAATTTCTGGGCCAAGGTCTGCAAATTATGTGACCAAGAGCAGCATGCAGACCAACAAAAAAAAGACAGCCAAGCTG